>NCSJ02000150.1:0-99394 GCA_002812745.2 Scytalidium lignicola
CTCTCCTTATTTCAAGTCGGAATTGAAGAAGAAATAATAGGACCCCGGCTAATCTAAATCTGAGGTAGGTTCGTTCGATTTACCGGCTTTTGGAATTTGCGATGGGTATTCATGGATATCCGTTTACCCATGAGTGGATGTTTTTCGCTCTCGAGGCTTTGCCCATGCTCCCGGCTATATTTGTGTTTTGCATTTGGCACCCGGCAAAGTATATGGAAATTGGTCGGAAATGAGGGAAGATATCTGGTGATGTGCTTCTGGAAAGCATTGGTGGTGTCCAAACGGAAGTCATCACTTCAAAGAGGCCTCGTCAAAGACCCCGAGAATACTGATTTGGCATTTGGAAGTCATTGATGAGAGCCCCTTTTCAGTGTTCGGGGACAATTGAGTAAGATGGGAAGAGAGAATCTTTCTCGTTTGCTATTTTGTAAAATAGTTGTCTGTTAAACTGGCATTTCGAGGTGCTCGTGCGGATAGCAGAGATTGGTTAACTAAATTGGGGTAATTATTTTCAAAACCTTTTCCCTTGAACAACGCCGAGATATCCACTTTGCTTCATCAATAATAGACTACCAGGAACAAGCGGTTGTGTTTCTGGACTATCGCTTGCAAGACCCTCCCCAACAGCTCTTGGCCATTCAATATATTTTCTCATTCCAGGAGGAAGATCGTTGTATATTGAAGTAATCCAATCTAGTTGACTTCTAACTGGAGTGGTGCGAGATCGTCCTTGCCATTGCCGAGCAATTATGGGTGCAACTAGAAACTGCATCGCCACAAAATGAGCAATGAGGATTTGCGAAATTTTGTTATTTGGGTCAACGAATTCTTGGAATGACTCGCTGTCCATTCTGTTGATACCGTCATAGATATAAATAAATTTGAAATAAGCTAAATAAGTTAGCTACACAGAGAAAAAAAAAAATTATCTGGAAATTACTAACCACTTAATGACGACAATTTGGCTGCGGAAATAGCAGCTGTAAGATGCTGATAAAAGTCCATATGGACGGGGAGGTTGAAAAGTGGAGGAAGGCAACGTAATGATTTTTCTGCACCGTCTACAAGCTCTGGACTGATGAAAGGTAAATCTAGAAGTCTCTGTTCCATAAACTGAAAGTGATCCGTCTCAGTCAGGGTAAAGACCATGGGTAGTTTCTCAGATTTGAACTGATAGCTCAACACATGGCAACCACGGACCATCTGGAAGAATTCTGCAAGCCCATCACTCATGTACGACGACTGGAAAGTGAGGGCGTAACATGCAGCCAAAAGTGCATCATTGTCGCTTCCCCTTGTTCGTGGCTGTGAGAGGGCCGTGTTGGATCCTTTAATTGCGAGAATACGGTGGTGTATGGCTACTGATCGAAAATCAACTCCGGTGCAGAGCTCTAAGTGCGATGCCGCCATTGCCAGAATAGCATGCATGAGGTAGTCATACTTTCTTAGTATCAGTGTAGCTCTAGATCTCGATAGGAGAGATGTAATCTCACATTATGTGCAATCAAGGGGATCTCCGTAAGCCAAGCAGAATCATTACCGACGGGAAGGTGTGGATAAGCTTCGAGGAGGAAGTGGTGGAAAAGTCGCATGTCCGTCGGTGTAAACAAGGTTGGTGTGGATTGGGGGTTAGCAAAAGAAATTGTACCTAGGGACCATGCTTCAGACTCTTGTAGGACTAATTGTTTCTTCATGGAAGGATATAAGCATTCGAGCCCCCTTTTAAGACAGTTGTCACAAGAAGGCAGAGTCTCCTGACACTAGTTTTGTAGTAAGTATCTTAAATTCCATGCGCCAGGGAATATTCTCACCTTAATCTTCCTCCTTTTACAGTTAAAGCAGCCTTGTCGTGATTTCTTATGCCCCTTCCTTGTCCTTTGCGGATGTGTGCGATCTGCTATTTGGAGATTATTATCAATTGGCGATCCAGCTAGATTCTTCTGGCTTGCATCCTCTGGTGCAGAATCATTGCACCGCTGTCTGTTCAGCCGTTCTTCTTCCACCCCTATAGATGAATCCGAAGGTGGTTCGATGACGGCTATTGCATCACCATTGGACCCTGGAGAAGGGCTCCTCATGTTCATAATATTGATATTTTGTGAATGAGCTTTCTTGTGAAACAAGTTAGATCAAGTATGGTGGTAAGATATTTTTGGATCCGCCAAGAGCTGAAGAATGCTGATGCCTGAATGGAAGCACATTAGCCCGATTACGTTGCAGATTTGCAGTCAAGCCAGTTGCTTTCATAACACGTGACTCACTCGTCCCTACAGTATTGTTACGCTTTATCCGTAAGATCGGAATTCTCAGCATCTAGTATGATTGTTAGAATCAAAAGCTTTCATCTTAAGTTGAATACTAGTTTCCGTTAGTGTCTAATACGGTGCTTGCGGTGATAAACTGATTCAGAGTTCAGTTCCGAGTTCACAAAATTAGAGAATATAAGAAAATACAGGATTACGTGGCTGAGACACTAAAAGATCAATGTCAATTTCGATAAATACATCCTAACTGCTTTTAATTGCTAGCACCTTTGAGATCCTTATCATCATACACGTCATGGTATTTAAGATCCACCTTATCCTGCCTCCCTAGAGGAGTGAGGTCCAATAACTTGTCGGTCACAATCAGACCCTCCAATCCCCTTGCGAACGTCGAGTATGTGTGAAAGATCTCGCCGCCTTCCTTAAGAAATACGCTTAGTCCTGGACCTTCTCCCTTAGCAAGTTCCCTCATGTTCGGATTCTTGTCACCAAGTATTTCGTCCTTTGTCTTGTAGTTATACTCTACAGGGGCTACGGCCTCATCATTCGTGACGTGGAAATCATAGTTGAAAGTGCTGCCGAAGGAGGAATACCAGGTGTAGTTCCAACCCAGTCGGGATTTAAACTTCTCAACCTTGTCAATTGGAGCACGAGAAACAAGAACTAGAGTAGTGTTGCGGGCTTGCAAGTGGGCAAGTGAACTGGGCAGGTTGTCTGCCACGAAGGAGCACCCATTGCAGCCTGTATCCTTCTCAGGCGAAAACATGAAGTGATAAATAATTAATTGTTTTCGGCCTTCAAAGATATCCGCTAACGTTTTTGTGCCGTTGGGACCTTCGAAGGTGTATTCTTTATCGATCTTCACCATTGGGAGAGCTCGACGCTGAGAAGTCAACTCATCATTGGCACGGACGGCGGATTTTTCTTTGACCAAAAGCTCTCTGCGTGCTTTAAGCCACTCTTCCTGAGAAACAACCTAGTCAGAAGATAAGCGTTAGTCTCCTGCAGAGAAGAAATACAGTAGCAACTTAGAAATTTCAAGAAATACCTTTCCTGGCATTTTATAACCCTTTTTATATATTACGCTCAAATAATATGGTTTGTGATTGAAAAGTTAAAACCTAATTTTGCCTTCTACAAATTTCACCTTGAGAATATGTTTCCTAGACATAATATATATCATTCCTTTCACTCATCACCATATTCAGCTATATCGATCATCTGCGGGGTATGGAATAATGGTCCCGCCGTCTTACACGCTGCCACCTGCTCTAACACGACAGGAACTGCATGGCAAATAATTCTTTTAACGCGAATAAAACACGAAATCACGGGAAGCCAAGAAATTAGATTTGCTTTTAAACCTGGTCATGATTACTATTCACACACAGAGGAAACGCCACGCTTCAAATAGCGGTGCAACTATTGGGGGGACGGGAAGCCATAAGTATCTTGCATAACTCCCTGCCTATCTGACTCCTAGGAACTCTTAACCTGCTTTGATAATGAGGGGAACTTACGGCCGTAATGATATAGACCCTGGAAGCTGTTTTGGTTCTGATGAGACTTGGAAATCCGGGGATCCTCAGTTGCTTATGTATTGGTTGAAGAGATCTTGTTGCTAGATCTACGATCTTGTCGTGTCGAGCTCCTTCATATCCAACTCGCAATATTGAGTGCTGATGCCTGATAAGAAATTCTTATCTAACAAATCAGAGCCTCTAGTACTAACTATAGGACTTCTTAACAATACTAACTAATAAAGAGTTTTAATATAAATCAGATAGAAATAATTTGAATTAATGTTCATTCCCTGCTACCAGAGGCACTGAAATAAACTACAATTTGCTGGTACTTATCCTGATATCCTGAGAACCGACAGCAATCATGAGTTCCTTCACGTTCTTCCAATCCTGGATTCCTTTGACCAGTCGAAATACCTAGTTTACTCTCTCGATAACATATATAGGTTCTACCAATTGCTTAAACTTTCTCTTGGCTATTTCAAACGTGACAGGATTTGATGGCTCGCCTGTAACCCGAGAATAGTGGATTTGGTCTTTTGTCTTGGTACTGTCGGACCATTCTACCTCTAACCAAGCCGCCGCTCCATTTATCTTATTGTCAGGTATAACCGTAATCAGGTCTAGTAGATTGGAAACCTCTGGATCTGTAAGATAATCAAAGACACCCATACCTTTCTCATTACCATAGAGCGAAGCCACTGCAAATGCATAATAGACGCTAAATTGTGCGTCAACCATGTTTTTGGGATGAATCTTGTTCTCGACCGCCTCGCCTATAAGTGCATAGACTTCCGCAGCGACTCCTATGGTGAGACGTTTCACACCTGCAGGTTTATTATTCGGAAGTGTCTTGCTCAACCTTATCTTTGCTGCTAAGTCAATTGCACCATGTGTGGCTCGACATCCCGGATAAGGCTTAACTGCCGTGTCGATGAATGTCAACTGTTGACCTAACCCCTCTATCAAACCTGCAGGAGAACTTTTCGCAGTATAACCATTTAGCAAGCCAAACTTCCCCTCAATCGGCTTCTCTGCAGATAACACGCCAGCCTCAGCAAAAGCAAGGCACATAAATGCATTGTGAACTACGAGCCCTGGATTGTTCCACGCTCCATTTTCAAGGTACTGCATTGATCCAGAAGCTTCAGATATGGCAACACCAAATGCACTTTCCATTGTTGGTGCATCGGTACCTCGAAGGTTTCCAATTGTTGCCACAGCACCGAATATCCCTGCCGCACTGGTGCTGTGGAAACCCCTTGTATATGCACCCCGACCAAGAGCCATTCCGAGACGACAAGTTATTTCATATCCTACTGCAATAGCGGTTAGGAGCTGTTTTCCATCAGATCCGGAAACTTCTGCTTGAGCCAACGCTGCGAAAAATGTCGTGACACCTGGGTGAAGAGAGGCTGCTTGATGCGTATCATCAAAATCAAAGGAATGTGCGTAAGTTGCATTCATGAATCCGGCAAACTGGGGCGAGTAGCCATGACCCTTGTTGAAGATTGTAGCCTCTCCGCTTGAAGAATTGCCGCAAAAGGCCTCCATACCCTTGAAAATCGGTGCAGAAGACTTGCAGTAGCTATCAGCTCTGATCCCATTTCTAAGATAGTCCAGGATGAAGATTTTAAGGCTCTCTATAGCTTGCTGCGGTAGTGATTCGAATTTGGTGTTTGCTGCGAATTCCGCGAAAGCCTTTGTCACATGTAAATTTGATATCCCATCCTCCTCATTCTGACCCCTAAAACTGACATTATCATTCCCATTAACTGCCATAATTGCAATGATAAACAGAGAAGACAATCTCAATTCTGTTGGTAATACACTTCAAGGTATATATATGTAACCGTTGTAGGTATAGCGGCTCGACGGAGACACCGGGCCGAGGACATCACGACCAGGCCGCTCTCACCTCCTTTGAGTGAAGACTTAAGATTATCCGATATTCATAATCTAGTGATGCTGTATTTTGGATCGGAATAGACAATAGATAGGATTGATTTGAGAGGAGGTGACCCGAAACATTGAAAGAGAATGTTCCGACGATAGATCTTGTACTTCTTGATAGTAAATTGTCTTTTGGTAACTCAGAATTGAGATTTAGTTAATGTTTTCCAGTCTGAGTACCTGTCGCCTTGCCTGCTTTAAAGCTCCTTGAGCCCAGATTGAGATTGGGAGTAGAAGTTGTAATCGATAACTCTATCTTCTCAGCTATGAGATACGCAGAATTATTAGCGCATCTCCGGTCACCTGCCAATGAGTATACGAATCTCACGATTCCATACTCTAATGGATTAGAAATGAGTATCAAGTTGTAGTATTCGAATCGAGAATATGCTATTATTTCGAGGATATATCAATTAGAAATATGCTATAGCTAAACTTATCGGTGATGAATTGAGGATGATAGAAGTTATGGTACAAATACAACATCTACACATCTGATAGCACCACTGTAATAAATCCCCTTAGAAATACTCCGTACAGGATAACACGTTTAACAACTCTAGCTAAAATGACCTATCAACTCCCATGGAAGCAAATCTTAACGCTAATATATACCACCTGATTGATCCGTCGTGACGACTTCTAAAAAGGGTTTTCATAGCTACTGATACAAAATCAGGACCTCGGAAGGCAAACCAGAACGTTGTCTTCCACCTTTAGTTTGCGTAAAGTTCTGTCACCGTCTCCGTATCACGGAAAAGCTTAAGCTGTATTCAGAATGAGTATCCAGCTCGAAAATCAGCTGTACTCACTATGCCGATATCTAAAACCTTTGGTTACCACACTCGTAACTCTTTAATTCTTTCAACATCCGGTTATTTCACAAGAATTCATGATTATCGGACAAATTTAACAGCTCACTAAAGATTTTGTTTTCGCATTTAAAACCCATAAAATATTTCTTCGTTAAATTTACAGAACAGATTGTATTTCTCGGTGTGTAAAAGGCCTAAAAAGGCTCCCTTTTTGGCATCGTTCAGAATCTAGCTAATCTCGCCCTTCCCATCAACCAGTGTTGTCTGATGGTATAGTTGGTTATTCCTTGCTCTTGTGCTTATTACTACTTGGAACATCTTATTCATTGGTCCTACCTTATTGCGTCTGTAAGTCAGCGTCACGCAAAGGTATACAGCAGCCCAAGATAAGGTTAAGAACAGAGCTTGGACTCCATCCTCGTTGTAGCTGTTCTGTAAAGTGTCTTGACCTTATCCGCGGTATTGAGGTCCTTAGAGCTTCGCGTCAAGCCATTACAGCAACTCATAAGCACATCCTCCCCAGCTGCTGGCCCATTGCTTGGCGTGCTTGGCTATAGAATTGTCTCGGTTAGTACCTGCCACCCCCTCGAGATTCAAAATCTCGAACGCTTGCTGCCCAGGTTGATCATGGGTTGCATTAATCCACATTATATCTTTCAGCCGGTGTCGCGCTTCGTCCCAAGTCATTTGTGGCGGGACTTCAGCCTGCCAGCGCTCACGCAGCCAGGGCTCAGCCACACCGAAGACAGATATTGAACCCACCGTCAGGAACCAGAGCATTAAGTCCCGCAGGTGGGGCGTGGAGGTTTCAATAGCGCCGCAGCATTCGCGCAAGCACCGTGCTAAGTAGGGATAACGAACCTCAGTTCCCGGCACTTGGAAAGTTGTCGCGAGGAATGCCAACATCGTCAGTCGAAGACACTCGGCGAGGATACTGTCTAGTTTACCCTGCAGCTCTAACAACCGGTATTGGACTGAGCAGATTCGATCCTGAATCTCAGGGACAGATAAGTGTCTGTGGCTTGCCGTCCCAATATTTAGCACATTAGAGAGTTGTTGAAGGTCTTTGAATGCAGCGACCAATTCCTGATTCTTTAGATCAACCACGGGCAGCGGAAGACTAGGAGCGCCACAGGGTGTCATGACATTCCAAGGATCTAAGTCTTCAGGAATCGGAGGCCACAACCTGGTCCCCGTCGAGAAGACAGGTTTCTCGCCCGAGTGAAGGGAGTAAGCAAGGTCGATCCTATACACCCATCAACTGAGAACATGGAACCTTGGCGGCGAAGACTAACCGAGCAAACTTGATATAACACCTAGGGGCGCTCCGGAAGCTCTCGAGGCCGCCACGCAGTCTTATCATTTCCCCAAGACCTTTCATATGGACTATCGCCGTTGTGTACTCTCTCAGGCATGAGCAAAGTACGACAAGAGACATTACAACCATGACTGTAGAGTCTTGAAGAGAGAGGATACTGTCGGACAACCTCTCTTTTAGGAAGGTGAGAGTCTTGCCAAAATGGTAATGAGTCCTCTTTCCGAGTGGTATTTGAGAGAAGATACAATCGACAACGGAGATAAAGAGCACAACGGGATGCATGTATGCGACATCCTGCATCATCCACTGCATCCAGCGGTGCGGGGCTGGGTCGATGCCGATGCAGCCTCCGATGGGGTACATAGTCTCCTTCGCCTTGGTATAGACTGGGTTAAGTTAGTGGCTATCAGCGACACGCATCTTCTAGTAGAACAAGATGGGTCGAGGTCGTACAATGGAAGATAAGCATGCGTGAATGTTCATCCATATCACCAGCAATTAGGGATAAATCGGAAGGTGTTGTTGAGGGCGGAGGAATCCTCGCCTCTTCTTCAGGTGTTTCTTTCAGAAACCTCCTTCTCTTGGTGTGGCGGAGTAACGGAGCTATATTTCTTGCCTGTGGCTCGAATAATTCTAATGGAGGCCCCGACCGGCGAGTGTCATGGTTTGTTGCTACCGGATGCACCCCAATCCTCAGGTTCTTTCCATTCATGCAATGGCTTCGAATCAATTTTCGATCTTGGAGCTTTGGCTTTCCAGACCTATCAACGGGAATCCACGCATAGTTTTGCGCCGCACTAAAGCCCATTTCCAGTTGTTTCAAGCTACCGGTGCTGGGCTAACTAAGTTTGTGCTGTATACTGTATATCCTCCGGCTCGACCTCGCATTACAGAGTCACTAACGGAAGAGAATAGATTGTTCGATGTCTGATCCTAGATAGGGGAGATGGAGTTGAATTGGTTGGTGACGTACGGACGCACGTAGACGGAGAGACGTTGTTGCGGCTGGGGCTTTCAGCCTTAATTCTTACTTGTCCACCAACGTCCCGAGACCCACCGTATTGATTTCCACTTTCGGAATAGTCTCAATTTGTCAGCCCCACCCGATTGATTTCCGTTTCGAGCGATCGAACGCGTGTTGATCTGGATGGTAATTATTACAGGCGTATAGTATCAGGTCACCGTCCCCAGGACCTCGCTGCCGCGTCGCTCTCTGGCGTGTCCGGTTGCAACGCATGGCTGGTGTTTTGCCGTCGGAACAAAAATGCGACACTGAGGCGCACATGTGGCGCAAAGACGGGTGAACGTGCTCGCCGATTTCTGTCGAATATAAAGATGGGCGAAAACTACTTCTATATAGGTCAACAATTGCATAGTCCTCTTCTTCTTCAGTCATTGCCTTTAAATCTACGCAGACCGACCTCCAGACAGCAGAACTTTCACTCAGCCAATCTACCTTTACCAAAAGAAATTTCGAGTATTGTTTATACCTAATTCCACAATGGACCCCCCATGCGTAGAGTGCATCAAGGTGTGGCCTCTCTTCAAACTTTATTTATAGACCCCCACTCACCCATATTTCAGGGCACAATCCACAAAGGCCAACCTCAGGGCAAGGAAGAAATCATTCACGGCCTGAATACCTATGTGATCGGAAACCGCACCAACCCGCGGGGCATCATAGTAATCTACTCGGACATCTTCGGCCTGCCACTCCCCAACAACAAACTCATCGCCGACACCTACGCCAAAAGTGGCGAATGGCTGGTCTACCTCCCAGATTTCTTCAAGGGCGATCCCGTGCCGCTGAAGCTTGCTGACCTTCTAATCCCAGTCGATGCAGCTAAGCAGTCATCAGTTGCAAAGTATACGGGCCTTCTTGCCCGGGCACCGTCGTTTATGATGTGGATGATGAGGCACAAGGAGGCGCCAACGAACAAGATCTGTATGGATTTCTTGCGGGCATTGAGACACGCGACTCCCAGGAGTCAGAAAATTGGGATGACGGGATTCTGTTGGGGTGGAAAGTATGCGATTCGAGCTGGGCTGGAGAGCAACAGGATTGATAAAGATGGCGAAAAGGTGCCGCTTGTGGATGCGGTGGTGGCCTTGCATCCGAGTCATGTCGCCCTTCCGGATGATGTCGAGACTTTGGTCGTGCCCGTTAGCTATGGGTGGGGGCTGGAGGATGCTGGCGTGAATATCGAACAGAAGGGAATGGTGGAGGAGATCCATGCGAAAGCTAAGAAGGCAGGGAGAAAGGTGCCAGAAATGGAACACAAGGTCTATAAGCCTGGACGACACGGTTTTGCTGTGAGGGGCAATCCAGACGATCCGCTGGAGAAGGCGTGCCTGGAGGACTCAGTGACTCAGGCTTTGAACTGGTTTGGGCGGTGGCTTTGAGAGATGGAGAGAGATATTTTGGAGTTCTGGAGGGAGTTTGGCGGGTTACTTCACGGAGAACAAGATCGTTTAAGAAATCCACGATTCTATTTCGTTGTAGAGGGTACGCCTGTCTAGGATCTTCATATGGTGAGAGAGCGGCGATGTTTTCATTTTCCTGATATTTGTTATGTTTAACGGGAGAGTTGAGGATCAAGGGGGGAAGGGAAGGGAAGGTGAGGTAAAGGAATCTAATATATAGTATGAACTGGGTATCTATCTGAGTTTGGAAAGATCCGAAAGCTTATGTATGGCGTTGCATAGAATATATGGAATGATATATGTTCTGGCCCATTCACCAACCACAGACTTGTTTCCACTTTTTATAACTCATATCAGTAACTTTTTGGTATTATTTTAATAGTAATAGATTCTCCAAATTATAAGCTTTAAAATGATATAAATAAAAACATAATTTTCAAATGATAAGGGAGTTAAAATGTATATATTTTATTTAACGTTTCTTCCAAGTATGTTTATAATTAAATTTTTATATCATTTTAAAGTTTATAATCTATAGAATTTATTACAATCATAATTTTAGAAGAAATCGTTATTAAAATGCTCAAAAAGTGGAAACAAGTCTGTGGTTGGTGAATGGGCCGGCCAGTTGGCCAACTGGCCAAGTTGGCGAATGGGCCAGAACATATATATTAATATATATCTCTCATATGCATTCTATCCTAAAACTGCGAGTGTTTCGCCTCATTTTTATCCCCCATTACTGTAATACTGCTACAAGACAACTAATGGCAATATCAAAAATATTTCAGCCTGAAGCCGACACATCCGTTTCGCTTCCCAGCGCTTAAGGAGCAGATGCACCAGTGTTCGGGAGCCGAATTTTGCTTTCTAGCAACGCCAGCGCCTTGGGACCCAATTCGGCCCCTCAAACACCAGACAGGTAACCCTGGAAATCACACGAAATTCTAATTTTAGATTTAGAGTACTGCAATCGCGACTACACCAGTTTAAAACAACACACCTTGAAGTGGTTATGTCTAAAGTAGAATTTCTCAATATACTATAAGATCGCGTATATGCTTTATTCATGCTTCAAGCCAAAGCAAACCGAATTGTGGTAGTGCAATTCGAACTGCTTTAGCTTCAAATACTCGAATTCATCCTAGTAGAACTTCGAGCAAGTTGAAAATTTGCACTGAAACCAAATCTACTCGGGCTAATAATACAAAATCCATAGCATTCTCAACTGCAGACTATGGTATTGTAGATCGATGTTTTCTCTCTTGTGCGTCGCATGTAGTTAGTAAGCTTGCTTGCCTGGTTCAGGCGCTAATCATAAAAATTGCTCTTATGAGAGTGCAAAATTAATGAACGACCACACTTGCTTCCACGACTAAGAGCGGACACGACGAAAGTCGGGCGATGTGCGTACCTGAGGCCCAACAATTACATGTAGCAGAAGAGCCGAAACAGGTCACCTTCGAAGCTAGTCCGTCTACTTCCGCTCTCACCTTCGACTTATCCTTGCTCACCTCGACTCACCCAAAATTGCCGGTAAAGCAGCTTTGCTCACCTTTCAGAACAGAAAGAGATTTCTTCATGCCAGGATTGGCGTGTGATAATGGGCTGTTGTTCTCCGCTGAATCTCGCTTGTTTCCATAAGTTGTGGTATCCGAATTCTCAACTGAAAGGTCAGATATATACGTGAAATAAATTAATTTACTTGATATACTGCAAGATATACTGTTTGCTTGTATTCTCGTTTCTGGTCAAAGAAAGTATATATAAGAACAAGCAGGAAGCTATTGATATACACTCGTGTTGAATATAGTTCAGCCGTACAGGGGTATAGGTGTTTAACAGATTGTCTGTGTGGTGAAACTCTCTCCTGATATTTTATTAGTTATCAATTGGTTACGCCATTCAGCTTATGTACAAGTATTAAACATGGTAAGAGCAATTAAACAGTTTTATATCATCGCTGTGCTAAACAATATGTGAAACCACCAAGAAGAATAGTGAAATAGTCATGATATATTCACTGTCCTCTTGGGATCGTCGTCAGCTCCAACGTCTTCCCGGCTGGGAACACGAGCCAGAAATCTTTCATCTCCATCGCGGCTGGATCCTGTGTTGGCAACGGCCGTAGCTCGAATTGGCGCACTAAACTTGCAACCGCCAGCCGCATCTCCAGCATAGCAATATGCATGCCAAGACAGATTCGTGAGCCTAGGCCGAAGGGCATGAAGTGCCGCTTCATCTCTTCGGTTGCATTTAGCCATCGGTCTGGATTAAAGGTCTCTGGATCAGGAAAGACATCTTTCTTTCTATGGATCGAGAATGCTTGGACGCCAACGATGGTGTCTTCGGGGAGGTAATGCCCATGGAGAACTACACCACCGGGAGGAACAACTCGTTCCAGTTGAGACGGTGCGGCAGCGTACTTGCGTAAGGTCTCGTTGATCACAGCGTTCAAAAATGGCCATGTCTCCACGTCTTCCAATGCAGGAACTGCGTCGTGGACCGGCATCTTCTCTTTTAGTTCCGCAAAGAGGCGAGCTTGAATTTCGGGTTTGATGGCCAGCTCCCATGACAGGAAACACAATGTGTTGGAAGTAGTATCTGTGCCCGCAAAATAGATATTGCCGAGTTCAGCATTGATCTCGCCTCGCGGCAGAGGCTTGCCATCGTCATCACGATGCTCGATATACCTGCCTACGATGGTGTTCGCATCACGTTCATTCAATTTCCCGCCATTTTCACTAGCTCGTTGGATCTTCTCCTCGATGATGTCGCTGGAGTAGTTGAATATCCGCTCCTCACCACCGAGCTCGAATTGCCACTGCTTACTAGGAATCCTTTTAATAAACCACCAGAGCCAACTAGGCAGGTAACCGCGTGGCGGGATAGCCATAACGCAGGCATCGAGGTCATGCACAAAGGGATGGGACTGGCCCGTCTTCATGAGGTCGAAGCTCTTCCCAAGCGCAGCTGAGCCCAGTACATCCAAAGCCATGTATCGATATAGGTGCATGAAATTGATGGGACTACCCTCGACTGCAGATTTACGGCAGAGCCGGATGAAATCCTGGATATGTTGGCTGATGTCGTCGAGATAGAGGACCACGCTGTTCTTAGCCATCAACCTGGCTGTGATGCGGCGTCGGTCGGCGTGTTGCTTCGGGTTGGTGAAGGTGAACACGTTGTCATAGCCCATCAGCGACCAAGTCAGGTACCACTTGCTTTTCACAAATTTGGTGCCAATTGCATAGACCGTCTTGATGTCTTGCTCGGTGTTCAAGGCTACTTTGTTGGGCCCGATTCGCACGATGGGGCCATATTCTTCAAAGCAGTCATTGATGCTCCGATTCTTGCGATATTGGTACAGACGGTTCAACAGCCAGAGATTGGTGGCCGCAGCTATCTTGGGCCCTGGAAGCTTGCTCAAGGGCCCAAAGTAGACGCTATAGACAATCTGCCCAACCTGACACAGAAGCCATATGCCTACTAAGCATATCGATGTCCGCAGTATGCCGAGGTCAAGCAGACCAGCTTGAATGCGACTTGCAATGGCAAGACTATGTAAAGCAGAGGAGGATGACATACTTGTCGTCAACAGTAGCTCGGAATCGATAAATAGAGCTAGGTCGTCGGCAATCAGTTATTTATTCAGTGTGAGTTGGACTGTATTGGATCATGTCAACAACCTCGGATGACAACAATCGACAACCATCTGATTGTTGGCTAAGAGTATTAAATGGACTCTATTAGTATTATCTCACACAATCGTACGTCTCCCGTGGGTCGGCTTCCCCGCATTCTTTGATCCCGGGCCGTATGAAGTGGGAAGAGTATTATACTTCGACACTAACGATAATTTAGATCGAATCACAATTGGACAGGAGGGCGGTGATGCGCGGAGATGGTGGAGCGCGCTTTGATCTTGGTCGAGCGGAGGTGGCAGAGGTGATTCAGTTTTAGTCATATTAAGTCTAGCCTACCCCAATTCTCTACGCAACAAGTAGAGTTTTGGGTGTTCGTGCTAATTACCCCAGACTTTAGGAAGGACATCTCCGTCCTCCAATGAGCGGGGAAAGGCGGTCTTCGTCCCCATTGAATACTGTCGGGCTGTTCACAACGCCAGAGTAGCTGGTCGAGAAATCCACTTCAACATACGATTTCCAGCCATATCTCAGCGTATAATAAGATACGAAACAGCCTAACGGGAGGTGCGTGTTATAGTAAATATCCATCAGTGATCCTTCTGTGAACATCATTGAGCACTTCACTCTAGATCCTGCAATATCAGACAACTAATTGGGGAGGGAAGACAGCTTTTCCTCTTTGGTCAATCATACGGTCAACCTTCATGTCTTGAAATCCGCTGTCTCACGACCATAGGCTCCCTTGTAAAGAAAAGACTCGGCCTGGCCAAATTCATCAGCCAAATTCATCACCGTCAATCTAAAATGTCACCCCCTGATGTGTCTGTCGATGACAATGCCATCCCTGGCACAATGCACCTCGTCGATGTCGAAGGCACATTATCTGTGAAACACGCCAAGGGTGGTAACTCTGATATTATCCTCATCCCGACTCCTTCAGAAGATCCCGACGACCCATTGAACTGGGCGAAATGGCGGAAGCTGATGTCGACGATATGTATGATCGTGTATATACTTGGCATCGGTTTAGCATCGTCTGCCATCTATGCAGCTATTGTACCTGTTTCAGAGGACACTGGGCTCAGTGTTGCTGGTCAGTTAACTCATTCTGCTCTTGTTATGGCTAGGCTACTGGCTGAATTCGAAAGACATAAATTCCGGGACTGGATACATGTATCTTGCATTCGGATGGGGAAACCTAATTTGGTAATCTCAAGTTTCCTAGTAATATCATGTTCTAATGATCTGACATCAACAGGCAACCTATGGCCCTCCAGTATGGAAAGCGGCCAGCTTATCTCCTCTCCATGCTGTTATCCATAGTGAGTACGCCCCGGGAAATAAATTAAAGCGTGGAGATCACTAACATTATCACAGCCCATTATGGTAGGGCAAGCATACGTCCATTCCAATGGAGCCTGGATTGTGATGAAAGTACTCCAAGGATTTTTCGGCGCTCCAATCGAGTCTCTAGGAGAGGTCTCCGTTGCAGATGTGTACTTCGCTCACCAAAGAGGTACATACATGGCAGTCTATGCAGCCACCCTCTATGGGGCTGGATTCTTGGGTCCGATTTTGGGCGGCTTTATCAATGACGGACAAGGTTGGAAATGGATTCAGGTAAGCGTGTCACATCTCTTTTCTTACTGGAGGGTGAATACTGAGTATACATTAGTATTGGACAGCAATCTGGTTGGCCGGAGGCTTCATTTTCAACTTCTTCTTCATGGAGGAGACAAACTACGATCGTGCTCCCCTGGAGACAGTTCAGCAAAACGCCCAAGCCATGCATCAAGACGAGACTGCATCTAACTCCAGCGAAAATGGAAAAGATATGGAAAGCCAAGCGATTCACATTGATAACACAGCAATTCCAACCACACCGCGCGCACAGAACCAGCTACAGTTGCGCAGTCAGAAGACGAAATCATTCCTCCAACGAATGAGTCTCAGGGACAAAAGGCGTAAATTTATGGTCCACATCAAAATCTGGCGGATTTTTTGGCTCCTGTCCTTTCCCGTCATCTCCTACTGTGGATTTATTTGTGGCTGCGGCTTGATCTGGTACAATGTCATCAATGCCACAACCTCACTCGTACTCAGTAGCGCTCCATATAACTTTTCGTCGTAAGTACTCAAATAATTCCTGTACAGAGGAGGTTTCGGTTACTGATTGACGAGTGTTCAGGTCGACCGTCGGACTCTCTTACTTCGCCTGCATCTTGGGTGTTATTGTCGCCCTCCCCTTTGTCGGGTTGATGGGAGACTATATTGTAGTACACATGGCGCGTCGCAGCGGTGGTATCTGGAAATCCGAATACCGATTATGGCTATTCTCCGCGGCAGTCATCTTGTTGCCCTTCTCCCTCCTCCTCTGGGGACTCGGAGCAGCACATGACGTTAATTGGTTTGGGCTGGTTTTCTCGGAATTTCTGACGGGTCTCGTAGTTACGATCATTGCACAACTATCGGTAACATATCTGGTCGATAGCTACAAAGATCTGAGCGGCGATGCAATTGTCAGCATGGTCCTTATCCGCAATTCCATGAGCTTTGGCATCGGCTACGGTGTCACTCCATGGATAACCAACCTAGGCTTGCAGAATGCGTACTTAGTAGCAGCTTTTGTCGGAATGGCTACTATGCTCACTGCATTTCCGATGATCAAGTTTGGCCCTAGACTGAGAGAGAGATCAAGGAAGCGGTATTTCAAACTAGTGAAGGAAGCGATGAGGGAGACCTCTTTTCATTACTAATTTGAGTATTTATGCTGAGAAGCGGGAATGTTCAATGGAATTCTGGACCACACTAGTTAAGTTGTGTGAGTTGATGCTTTGTTGAAAAGTGATGTGGAAGACATCCTTATTAGTTTAATAAGCCCATCCATTTAATAAAAATTTTATTGTTTACATATACATTCCTACACGTGTACATACGAAGAAAAGTGATATGCCGATCGGGGATTAGTCCCAAACACCAACTTATTTATCATGGGATCCCAGTGAGCCACCAACTGCAGTAGTTTTGTCGGAGGATCTCAGCACTGGCAGGATCGTTCAAAGTGGCAACGCTGGATCGTGTATCAGATGACGACAAAGATGAAGATGAAGGTGAAGAAAGATGATTATAAGTATTGAAGCGACAGTAGCACACCCTTTGATCTCTCTCTGGCAGCCCGTCACCCTATAATATTTAACCGGAGAGTAAAATCCCTGCCTTTGGTCGTTGGCTGGGGTAATTATGTAATTTTTTCAACGTCTTTGCTCTCTGTACAGTGGTTAATTTAGTAGCTATTTAGTCAATCTATTCTATGGGAACTTATTATGATCGGTGTATGTAACCTGTGTAACACTCTCCTGCGACGATAATAGGTAGGGGACGTCACTAGAAGATATATTATTGTATGCTAACATTAGGCAGTACGAGTAGCAAATTATATTGTCTTCTAAACATTCACTGGAGTAGTAAAGTTAGCCTGATGTAGCATTTCCCGATTCTGCAGGCCATTAAGATGAACTCTGTCGACTAGGCTGTCTGATAATTAAGCAAACCACAATCCACGACCCATTAAAGGAACAGAACCCTCTAGATGCAGTTTATATTATTACGGCCTGCGCTCGTACCTGAGCCAATGGAACTATGTCGTGCCAATATGTTCTCATAGCATCGTCCTCTGAGGTCGCAAAGTCTTCTGCAACGCAAAGGCAAAGCACTTGGTCTTCACATATCATGACCGGTAGGAGCAACTTGGAGTTGTGCCGGCATCCTAATTCTGCAATTCGTTGAAGATCAGGTTGCAATAACCAGATGCAACGGAAGGTAGCTAAGTGAAGCACAGCGACGGGGGGCCACTCGATGAAGTATCAATAGGGGCAGAGGAAACCCATAGAGAACCGAAATCACTCAGCCTTATGAGATGCACATAGCCTGTGTCTAGCCCCTCTAGCACTTCTTAATCCTAGAAGCCACAATGTGTAGCTACTCACTCCTCCTTGCCGTGGGCATTTCGAGTCTCTTTGCAGTTTCTCAGGCCTCCAATATTCCGGCTAAGGACATCGTCGTCTCTCGCGGCATACAGCTCCTCGCGCCTGACACCGATATCTCTGTTCGCAGCTGGACCCGGTTAACATCCCCAGTGGTCTTTCATCGACTCCTCAGAGCCTCCCTTCGATTCATCACACCACTGTAGCTGTAGCAGTACTGTATACAAACGCCCAAATCGGCAACTCTGTCTGTGCCGTCACCACGACTCTTGGGCCGGGGGCCTCACACTCTGTAGCGTTGTCACCTTTGCCGCCGTCCTTAAAGGTTTCTTCGCACTATTGTATCTCTCCAGTGGACCTGCTGGGAGTCCAAACCCAGTCCGGTCCATCGAGGCACCCCAAATTCTCATCCATGCCGCGTCTTGCTGACTGCCGCCTGCGATACCCCCTGCCAGCTCAAAGCCAACTCGTTCTATATAACCTGGACCTCGGTAAGAAATGTCACCATCGACGGTGTATTTCACGATGTCCACTTCTCCTTGAATGGGAAGATCCTCGGGCTTTGGGCTGTGTAGGGTGTACATGGCGACATAAAGCAAGATACCCTCAATAACGACAGAATCATAGCAACAGACTTTTGGGAGGGTGACAGTCAGACGGCGTGAGTCGCTCCTACTCTCCTCTCCTCACCCTCTTCTCCACTTGCATTCCCGCCTGCCTATACATTGTGCACGGATAGGCTTACCATGACCACCTTCTGGCTGGAACGATTTCGATCGCGACGGAATCCAAAGCATGGCAGATGACGCCGGGTATTTCGCTAGCAAGAACCCCCCGATCATCTGTGTCGATCTGCTCGACCAGGATTGGGCTTTAAATGCTGGAATATTCACTATTGATAACAATAATGACGAGCTGGCACTACGGGTGACTAGTACGACAAGGCTTTAGCCTACTACCTGGCTGGCGACCCGAATGTGCCGCAAATTTGACACGATGAGCAGTTGTGAGATCTAATTATCGACCGACGAGACAATCAGACCTTCCAGAGGTCATCAATTCAAAGATCTTTGTGCAATGTGCAGACAGGACATCGGTAGTAGGCAACCAACTAAGTAGCAATTCTATGTTAATGAATGAATAACCATCAATATCTGCCCCCTCCTTACTATCTAAGTGCTTTTATATTCTATACTAATACCCCATTTTGGACCACACATAACAACTACTGATAAAAGCCTGGTTAAGTGCCTGATAGCTATCGCCTTAAATGTATGTGATCATATCAGTCATTGAGAGAAGAACACACCCGGAAGCCTAAACATTCTCTCCTGAACTCATTTGTCCTTGAATTAGCTTATCTATTAGGACCTCCTCTACCCTCATATGTATGGGTGTATTAGAAGAGGTATACTCCTCAATCAGAGTTCCCAGGGAAATCCCGACGGCATCAGCCATTGCTCACAAGAAATCTCATTCAGCAGACTCTCCAATTGCGGTGTAGAGTTCCAAATTTCTATATCGGGATGAGGCTGGAAAGTATCCCACTCAAGTGTATTTAGCATGGCGTTATCTGCCATGGAATTTGCTGACCTGGTCGNAAGTTGGTTGTTGCTATCTCCTTCTGAAATCTCCCCGACGATGGGGTCTAGAATCGAGGTTGCCTTGGCACAGATATCGCTCCGAGCAGCAGTATTTCGGAATTGGTACGAGCATAGGTGCATTGCTTTCTCCATCCTGGTCCTGGAGTTTTCAGTAATGATATCATGCTGGCCCAACAGAACCAAGATGGTTGTCACGGCTAGGAAGGCATGGAATGAACCGAGTCCATGGACGTACCAGCGGTATGGTTTGAATTCGGGGCTGGAATGCAATATATCGTAATTGGATAAAACATTCAGAGCTGCTTGCTCACATCTTTCGATGCTTTCCAGCCGATGATCGTATTGCTGGGGGCCTCCCGAAGCACTAATGTATGGTCGGTGGAGTAATAAAATGAGATGATTCGTATAGTTACTGAGAATATAGAAATGAGCGATGTGATAGATAGGAAGCGACGACATATCAGCGAAGCGGGTTATGTGGCTCTGTTGTTCGGATCGCACTCTTTCGTCCAGCCGGATGGTGGTTTCCCGGTCAGGGACTAGTGCAGATGATGCCAGTTGGCAGATATCGCCAGCTAGACTATACAGGCGGAATTTGAGTAGAATATATGACATCTTCGTGGGTGGTGCTTCCGAGTGTCCGGATCCTGTTACATACACACGTACTGGCACACCGGATCCTATTTCGTCGTCGTCGGCGTCGGCAGGGGGAGATACGTCGGACTCGATCTTGGAAGGCGCGATATTTCCCAAACATGTATTCTGGATGGTATACAGCATGGTGAGGGCAGCCCAGCATCGCCGCCTTTCTTCTGCTTCAATGGGGTCGACATTCAGCCGGTCTGGATCGACCGCACATCCAATCGCAATGGCTATATGGAGGGTCGTCCCCAATAATGACCACGCAGGCCCGTGGGCATGATTGATGGCGTATATCAGCAGGACCAGACATTGCACCGTACAGAGGTTGTGCTGCCACATGAAATTATCCGCCACCAGGCATCGCATCGCTGCTGAACGGTATTGGGCTGCAATGCTACGAATGTTGGCCGCAGGGGTGCTTTCACGTCCCAGGTCTGCAAGAAGAGGATGCCGGTCATCGAGAGCGGTAATTGCTAACGACAATACCACGAATAGGAGAGCTATAAACGAGAGTGGAGCGGACTGCGGATCGTGTTGAAACTCGCGGTATTTGTCACGAAAACTTGGATCGTGCAAGATGTGGAAAAGAGGTGAAAAGACATCAAAAAATATTGAGGTTAACTCATCGCAGTACTTAGCTGGTGGAAGACTGTAGAGTAAGTCCTGGCGATGGGCTGGTGTGCTATTGGAGAAAAAAGGGAATCCGGCGGTCATGCTCATGACCGGTTCTTCTATGGCATCGAGCAGGTTGGCATCGCTAACTCCTTTGAAAGGAACGTACCGAACATGTTGGGATGGTGACATGAGAAGTCGTCTACCACCACCCCAAGTGACAGCAGGAGGTGACGGTTCCGTGTATTGACTGGAGGAGGGTGCTCCACCGAGACCAGAGACTGGAGAAGGAAGGCCATTGTCAGATCTTGCTCTCGTGTCAGCGGTCTGCCGGATCAGGTCCTCCAACGCTGCAATCCTGCTCAGAAGTTCGGCGTGTTGGTCGTTCGACGGCCGCTCGCCCTCCCTCTTGAACCGACAGCTTGACGCATATCCACGGCGCAAGCAAGTATCACAAGGTGTTCGATATCCTACTCGAATGCATCGGATCTTACGATGCCGGCAATTTTCACAACTCAGGGGTAATCGACTCGTTAGATTTGGCGCCATAGAGATTGCATCGAAGGCGGTGTATGAAGGAACAGACGATTACGGTTTAGGGTTGGCATTGGCATTGGATGATTATTGGAATTTCCAAGTTGGAGCGAATGCGGGGGGAGATTCGCTGCCTTCTTATAGCTAGTTGGCTTGATTGATCTAACCATTAGCAGAAACAATTGCTTACGTCATTTGAGGAGGCGTGATGCGGTAGGCCATTTGTCTGTATTTTTGTATTATTTACTATTTTTAAATATACATATCTAGTGAATTTCCATTATATCGTTGTGTTTCTGAGGGGAAAAGCGCTACGCCATCACTCAAGTTTGACGGACAAATGAGAAGAACTTGAAGGATCATTATTAAACGATAGGCTTAACATATATTAATGAAACAAAAGATTGAGCACTCTTTAAATATAAATACAATTTCAGTCTTACCCACCAGCACGGCGAACCAAATCAAAAGAGAAATCACACAAGTCAGTAAGCCTTCTGCATCTGGGCTTTTATCTCAAGATATTCCGTAGCTGGAACCATCACCTGTTGATGAGCGGCTAGATACTCACTCCGTCCTGCTTTGTGGACACGGCCGTTGATGATAATGATGTTGAGCTTGTCATGCTCCTGCAAGATTTCAATGTTCTTGAGTGGATCACCATTTACGAGGACGCAATCGGCATAGTTGCCCGGTTTAATCTGGCCCATCTCATGAGAGAGCATAAAAAGCTTTGCTACACCATACGAGGCAGCTATGATCGCCTCATGCGGAGTAAATCCCAGGAGTTTTGTGAAATGGGCGAGGTCTCGGGCATAAGTGCCATGCGGTGTCCAGGCAAATCCGTAGTCACTGAATATTCCGTCAGCTAAAAGGAGCTTAACTCCAGTTGATGACGAACGGCTTACCCTCCTGGAAGTACTACGATCCCTCTTCGATGCATTTCACGCAGCCCTCTGATGGCTGCATTTAGTTCAATTCGATACCCAACTTGTTCCGCTTTCTCTTGGGCATAGCCAAATGCGGCTGCATCTTCCAATGTTCCGATGAGCCAATTGATTCCAGGAGCCACGACATGTTGGGTTTTCCTTTTCTCCAATAGATCCATGCCTGTGAAAACAGCAAGTTAAAAGCAGAATCAGAANGGGGGGGGGATAAACCACCAGCATTTGAAGCTAGAGATGGAATTAGGCACAGCACGGCATTTTACCTGGTTCATCAATGTAAGAAGCATGATATATTACTTCTATTCCGTGATCCAAGCACTGCTTAATCGAGTCTCGTGCTCGAGCATGTGCACAAATTCTAATGCCCCCTTTGTGGGCTTCATCAACACATGCTGCAGTTTCCTCGTTGGTGAAATAGCAGTCACGGGCATCTCGGATTTCTGTAATCTGCTCTCATGGTATCATTAGCAGCATGACCTAGCTAATGAGGATACAGCTGCTGTAGTTCATACCGACTCGCCTGACATGGATAATTTCACCTGGTCTACACCCATCGATATATGTTCTCGAATTCTGATAGTCATTCGGGTTAGTACCAAGGCAATTCTGATTCTTTTGATATTCATTTACGGGCTATCTTACACCTTGCGCATCTCTTCTGGACCATCAGCATATGCAGTGATTCCGGCTACCAGTTCACCATCATGTCGAGCTATTTCTTGTCCGTTCGCCAAATATCGTGGTCCTGGAATATCTCCCGCATTGATCGCATCGCGGATAACAACATCTAGGCGTTTCTTGGCCGACGCCGCTCCAAAGCACCTGTGACAGCCTCATGCTTTAACATGCCTGCAAAACGGATAGATGGGCAGGAACATCATACATGGTATAACCAGAATCAAGATAGCATTGTGCACTGCGTGCCGTCAAGAGTGTGTGCTCTTCCACCCCCAGTTCTCCGAGGCGGTCCAGGTCACCTCCGTTCCATGACAGATGGGTGTGAGCATCACCGAGACCAGGAATGAGGGTTCGTCCTCTCCCATAAAAGATTCGCACCTTGGGATCCTTCTGCAGAGTTTCCTTGCCGGGAACTCTCCCAACGGCGGCAAATCGCTGACCTTTTCCAGGGGAATCAGTATTTTTTTCTATTTTATCTTTTCGAAGCTTTTAGTGAGAGGCATAGCTATTACCGACCTCTTATAAGGACATCTCCGCGATACGGCGGTTTTCCTGTGGCTTCCAAGATCTCCACATCCAGAATCAGAATCGTGGATTCAGGATGGGTGCCTGCTAGCTCATAGGCTTTGGGCTGCAGCAGTGGGTCAAAGTTCAAGCTATCAATATATGCAACATTTCTAGGTGGACCGTCATACTCTGGCACTGAATAATCGGGCGAGATCCACGATAGTGTTGAGGTTGCCATTATCTTGCCTTGTCTCTCTCCGTGGGGATGCGGCTAGACTAAAGTGTACTGAAATCGGTTCAGGAATACCTATATGGCTCGCAGGGAGTAGCATAAGTACACACATTGATGTTCCTCATTCATCACCATTTCTGTTTGAAAGGATGCTACCAGTTCAGATGCTCCTGTCGAGGCAACATGACTCCGCTCTGGGGTTTCTCGGCAGTGGTTCACACAACGACCCCACGGGGTGATGGGGATTAGTCTGGGCACCAATCAATCAAATGGAGCTGTGGAGAAGAAACGCTTGGAAGTCTCCGCTCTTCACCGCGCTTCTGCGCTTGATCAAAAAATTAACCGCCCAATTATGGCGGAGAGCGGAGAAACGCGGGGTTGTGCCTTAAAAGTTGTCTCTTGTGTAACGAACTACACCCCTCCGTTTGCCACAGTTGTCACGTCCCCAAAGCACTCCGAGTATTCGTGCCTCCTTGTGAACCGATTTTTCTTTCTTCTCTCGTATCTTTGATCGAGGTAATCCGTCTACGTCCCTGAAAGCCTGAGCGTCTACCTGTGATCCGTTATACAACAGATGGTTATGACTATTCTTCAATAGACTCATTTTGTCTTTAATCTTCAGTTTCATATGGTCTAGTTAGCATGATGGCTACTGAATTGAATGGCTCCCTTAGGGAGAAGATAGCTTACACGAATTATTGCGCTTTCATCAGTCCAGACACCAAGGAGCAAAAGATCGGCCATTTAGACCTCATAACACGACAAATCACTCCACTAGCTTTTGCATCCGGTACACAGCTCTCTAACCTCTATCAGGTGATTGAAGCCTCCGAAGTAAACATTATCCCATCAGGTACTGCCTCATGGGATCTAGCTGATGTCAAACTTCTCCCACCCATATCCGGCCGTGATATTCTTGCTGTTGGAAAGAACTATGTCGAGCATGCCAAAGAATTCAACTCATCAGGATTTGATTCGTCAGACAAGAACGACCAACCGACATATCCTGTGATTTTTACCAAGCGTGCTACCTCCATCATTGCTCATGGTGATCCAGTCTTACTTCATCCAGAATTCACCGACACGGTAGATTATGAGGGTGAAATTGGTGTTATAATTAGCAAACCAGGATTCCGGATTCCTGAATCAGAGGCCATGGACTACGTGTGGGGATATACCATCATCAATGATCTGACAGCACGTGAAAGACAGCGAGATCATAAGCAATTCTTCATTGGCAAATCCCCAGACACATTTTGCCCTATTGGTCCGATTGCTGTACCTAAAGAACACCTCTCCGAGAATCTGAGGATCCAGACCTTCGTCAATAATGAAAAGAGACAAGATGCAACTCTAGATCAACTTATTTTCAGTATTCCTCAATTGATTCACACTCTATCCCTCGGGCAGACCTTACAAGCAGGAGATACTCTGGCTACTGGTACACCTGTCGGAGTGGGATTTGGCTTTCGACCTATGCGATTTTTGAAGGCAGGAGATGAAGTCAAGGTCACGGTTACAAGTCTTGGGGAACTGGTTAATTCTATTGCGGCTCCTGACTCACCGAATCTCACACTTGCTCGAGTTCAATCTCAATCCCAATCTCACATTCCCATTGCGAACGTGAAGACGCGCGGGAAGCGTGGTTTAGTTAATATGGGAGGGAAGGAACTCTTTTACCAAGTCCAAGGGAAGCAAGATGGGCCTGCGATCATATTTATTCATGGTCTTGGAGGGTCCTCGACTTACTTTAATCCCCTTCTTGATACGTTAAGGTCTACTCATGCCTTACACCTCTTTGATCTAGAAGGCCACGGACTCTCGCCCACCTCGGCTCTCAGTACTCTCACCATCGCCTCCTTCGCTTCTGACGTAGAACAAATTTTCAAAATTTCGAACCTTCAGAGTGCCACATTGATCGCACATTCCTTAGGCTGCCTAGTTGCCATGAGGTTCGCCATTGAACATCCCCAATTAGTTTCTCAATTGCTTCTGATGGGCCCACCACCATCTCCGCTCCCTCAGGCTGGTAGTGATGGAGCATATGGTCGTGCCGCAATAGTTCGCAGCAAGGGCATGCTGTCAGTTGTAGACGCAGTTATCAACGGAGGAACCTCACCCAGGACTAAAAAGGAAAATGCGCTAGCAATAGCTGCGATAAGACTTTCACTCCTTAGCCAAGATCCAGAGAGTTATGCAAAAGCCTGCACAGCACTAGCTAGATCTGTTTCGTCTACTTTGAATGTATCTCAGCTTAAGTGTAAAACGCTCATTCTGACCGGCTCCCATGATCTGGTCAGCCCTCCTCAGATATGTCAGCACTACGTCGATCAGATCAAATCGAGTGAATTGATTGTTTTGCAAGATGTGGGCCACTGGCACCTATTTGAGGATTCTAAGCAGACATCGGAAGCTGTTTATAACTTTATTTAATTTTGCTGGGGCGTAGATTTGTAGATTTGCTTTATGGTAATGTCAGACTACAATGCTGCAGAGTCTTTAAAATCCTTGGCGAGATGATGAGTAAAAGGGGAAAGTTCAATTATAATGCATCATACGAACAACCGTAGAATTGAGAAAATAAAAGAAGAGAAGAAAATAGAGGATTGTTGTTGTGGTCTAACTACTACGGTTGTATATATGTAATTAAAGTAGGCACAATATATAACATCTCTGCAGGTAGTAATTCCGAGAGTCCAAATTCGATGACCCGTATTAGCCTACTAGTGACGGAGCTGTGTTTTATAATTGACACTTTTCCTAATAGCAATGCAGTTTGGAAAACTTTCTTTTTAGATAATGTGGCAGGGGTATCACGTGATCATATATATATATATATATATAGTAGCCGTAGTCGCTGCAATTTGCAGGCCTCTATCCCTCCTGTTCTACCGCACCCTATCTTCTGATTGGTTGGATGGTTGCACTTAGCTACACTCCATGGCCATACAGCTCGATCACAAATATTAGCGAGAGGGCCCCCTTCCTCCTTTTTGAGGTACTTTACTCCGTACCTTCATACATATGCTTATGTCACTTATCAGAAACGTACTTCAACAGAAGAAACAGCCCGGTGTGCAATACTTTGTTAGTTAGTAATTATCTTTTCCTCATTTCTTTAGAGTCTACATGATTATACCAGTTGTGACTTCTCCCTCTTTCATAACTTTTCATGCTGTGCAACTATATCTGTGCAATAGCATCTACTATACTTGTCTTTGTCTTTGGGGGAATAATGTTCAATGATTAGCAATATATTAACTGTTAAGTTGTTGGGTTTATAGTCATTTAGCCAAGTTTCTTAATGAGCCCAGATACCTCCCAGTGATGTGCAGCCTACCTAATCTGCTTACTTTTATTAGTTGGTAGAGATAAAATAAGGGCTCGCATGAAGTATAAGAGTGGTAGCTCATTTAACATACTCGAAGAAATCATTTTTATCAGATAGCTAGAGGTACCTCTTCTAGTTTCCGTAAAAGGGGCATTGACATTACCTCGCGTTACTTGATGGAAAGTTTGTTCGGAAGACATCTTCATAAGGCCTTTTGCAAAGAATATCCGGACATCTTCTTAACATATTTCTCAGTACCAGCTTCATAATATATTTTCGTTGGATGGTTCTGACAGTTGGAATATGGGCCAGTTCCCTATCACTGCGATAGTAATTCAATCCGCTACTGTGGGTACACAATGCTAACCAAAGCCGAGGAGGTGCTGGAATCGATTTGCTTTGCCATCCCATTGAGCAGGACCAGTGAGGCATCAATGGCTGTGTGTGAAGTTTAATGAGAAAGGACCTTAGTTCATCCTGATTGAAGCCTAGTTCTTGTGGTACACAACAACATGGGGTCCCAGTTAAGGAGGCTAACCTCTGGTTTCTTTTGTTTTCGAATATAAGTAGAATATTGTGTCAGACTATGCTTGTTTATCTTTTCTAACTTCACTATCCACAATGGACATGTGTCAAATATCTAGGCTTACACAGGCTGATTTAAAAAGTTATAGTTGTTGAAGCACAGTCATTGGTGAGACAAAGCAAGTTTAATAATCCATTCGGTTTCTAGAATCTATAATGGAGTTCCGCAAAAAGGAATNAAAAAAGAGATTTATCAGTCATCTTTTGCAATTTTGAGAACAATTCGTCCTGAAATTTCACCCTTCTGTAGCTCTTCATATACCGCAGGTAGGTCGGTGAAATCACGAAGCAATACTCTCGGCTTTACTACACCACGTCGGACATAATCAACGGCTTCTAGGCATTCCTTCAAGGACCCTACTAAGTTTCCTGTAATATGGAGACCCTTAATAACAATGCTACTAATAGGGGTTTCGATGAAACCCTTCTCAGATGGAATACCGACGCAGCTAAGTGTCCCACCCACCTTCAACATGTTGGCTGCTTGAGCAAATGCTTCCGTATTTCCTGTAGTAACGATGACAGCTGCAGCGCCACCGGCCGTGAGGTAGATGATCTCTTCAACCAAGTTTGGTGTAAGTCTAAAGTCAACATACTTGCTGGCACCGAGTGATTTAACGAAATCACCTTTTGCTGACCCGCCATCAACTCCGATCACTCGGGCTCCTTGAGCAACGGCATACTGTACTGAACTTAGTTAGCAAACTTCTATAACATTTTTATATAAGCTCTGCTGTGAAGTACCAACCTGCAAGATGCCCTAGGCCACCCGCTGCTCCGATAACCACAGCCCAATCCCCTGCTTGTATTTTTGCATTTTTAACTGCCTTAAATTCATCAATCACGTTCTCTATCTAGAAATCAAAGCACTCTCACCTTGTATGATGTCAACCCGGCGCACAGAACGGGGCCTACTACAACAGGATCGATATCGTCCGGAAGAATAGTAAGATATCCTGCATCCAATGCAATATACTCCTGGAAGCTTCCATCTTCATGGTGCAGATGGTTTGTGCTCTTGATACAGTGCTGCTCTCTCCCGCTTAGACAGAACTCACAACGCCTACAAATCCGACTTGCAAATCGAATACCCACGTAAGTCCCGACTTCGATATCTTTGTCACAGTTGGGGCCTAGTGCAACAATTTTCCCGACGCCTTCATGACCTCCAACATGAGGTAATTTAATATTCTTAATGGGTTGGCCATCCGGACCGCTAGCAGTTCCCAGTTGTGTATGAAGATCTATGAACGTGTCCCAATTAGTTGCACTCAAATGATACACGGGGATTCAACAGTTGCATTCTTACCACTCTGGCAAACTCCACTGTAGAGAACTTTTGCCAAAACTTCATTATTTCCTGGACGAGGAACCGGATAATCATGAACAAACTTGACGCCCTCACCAAGCTTAGGGACCGTAGCAGCTGTTTGCGTTGCAGGGATGGACGCCATTATTATTAAAGAACTTAGTAACTAGTTACAATTAAGAGTGCTCGTCTCTTTTGAGAAGAGAAATAATCAGATTCGGATTGGAATTGATGATTTCATATTATATATACTACAAAGGTAAATATATCCCCAGAGTTGCACATCAAATTTCACCACCAAGAATGGTCCAGGCCGCCAATAATAGTCGGGGATAAACCGGAGCCCATCTTTGCAGCTTGACATGGTTACTTTTGCCACATATCAAGCGCATGTTAAGGATTAGTTGTAAGAGCAAATTCCCTATCTTATTGCACGCGCGCCTTCCACGGGGTTGCATTCCCCACTCACACAATAGAAGCCCCACGCTCATTTTTCCGTATTTCCTCCGCCAGCCCACGGCGACCCCACGCTCATTATTCCGTATTTCCTCCGCCGGCGAGCTAAGCGCGGTCAATCTTATACCCACCCATGAGGCATCTAGATCCAAATTTCTTTCAACTTGCTTCATCTCTCCACTGACTCTTCCTTAGCCACTATGGCTAGAAGATCCTGCGACTTTTGTATCCGGCGCAAAATTAAGTGTGACAGCGGTCGGCCTTGTCACAATTGTGCGGAAGCCAAGCCACCTCTTGGATGCACTTATATGAAACCGGTACTCAAACGCGGGCCAAAGACGTTGAAATTTATGCAAAGCAGGCCAGATGGCCAGAATCATCAGTCAGGTGCCGATCATCATAAGATCCATAATTCAGTGCCAGGGATACCAAAATTACCTGCTTCGACTTTCTCCCACATCTTTGATGCTTACCGTTCGCGGATGTATTCGGTATGGCCAGTTGTCGATGCGAATAGCCTCTTAGAGAGGCTCGAGGAATCTGAAAAACATGGCTGCTTGGATAGAGAAGCTTATATTTTAGCCACTGCGTTAAGTGCCGCTACTATGACTCAGTTAAACCTAGCCCCCCTACGACATGCTGCCTTGGACGTGGATAGCACTTTCATGCAAGAGGAATGCCATAGAATCCGGAACACGTTTAATTACAGGGATTGCCCTTCTATCGAGGGTATTTTGACATCATTCTTTCTTCATGTATACCATGCTAAGGCTGATAATCGCAATGCTGGAATGATGTTCCTTCAAGAAGCCATCTCTCTTGCTCGACTGATCCAGCTAAATGTTGTTATCCCCGAAGGAGTCACACCGGATAATGAGGACATAAGCAGACAGTCATATGATACCAAGATCCTATATTTGCTTCTCTGGGTGAGTGAAAGGTATCTCATCCCAATTTTCAAATTAGACTCGCGGGACGCTGTCAAACTGACACTTTTGGTTTGTTGAAAAAAGAGGCTATGCTATTCAACATGGCCTACAGGTTTCAATTTGGGAAACGGCTCAAATACCCTTTGGCGGTAGTAAGGACTTCAATTCGTATGAAGAGGGGCTGATTGAACTCGCGACCCTATTTGCGGCCTTTGATCCATCACTCAGTCACCGGAAACTTAATTTCGACAAGCTCGAAACTAGGCAGTTACTCATATCTATACACGATAATCTTCTTGGAACAGTTCACCGACAATATGACTATGATTCTGTACAGCGAGCGGATTTTTTAATCACAAAACAGTGGATGCAAGTCTTACTCTGGCAGCAGGCTATGAAAGATGGCCTGCTATCATCAAACTCCGATATTGAATCATTCACTTTCCTATTCCCATCCCAAGTTGCGCGAGATCTTCTCGCTTCCATTGCACGAGTCTCGAATGATGAACTTCTACCTCTGGGAAGGGATCAGATACGAGATACAGCCTGCCTCTTAGTAAACTACAAGTTGCCTATCATAACACCTTGTGCAGGTTGTCAAAGTTTTCGAGATCACAAATGCGCTGGCTGATGTGATTCTCTGTGCCACAGCTACTACAATCTCTTGGAACTGGTCTAGCCCTTTGAATGGTATATTAATATTAGATCAGAGTCACCCATCGCGATGGACAATTCCAAACCGAGAATGCTGTCGGTTTGGCCCTGCTGATTTCCTTCACGGACTACTCCAGATTATCTCTCCGTTTCTGGAAAACGACGTGCGACTGAGAGCTATCTTACGCCAAAAAACTGTGGAAGCATTGCCCCAGGCGCCAAATGCAATTTTCCCTGGAAGCATTCAAAATCCATATGATAGTAATAGGTCATTGCCGAAAAATGATGCACAGGATAATACGAGTGACATTTCTAACGGCCGGAGAAAATATGAGACTGTGAAATGAATGCTTGTAATCCAACCTTATGGTGGCTCTGTAATTTTAAAAATTTCTTCTACTACTCTCATTGGGCATCGATGTATTCTTTTGTGTAGCTTAATAAGAAAAGTATGCATTTAGGCAATATCAAAATTGTCTCTTTCACGGAGACAGAAATTACAGTGCGGCTAAGTTACATGACTAGAGTCTTGGCCTCCTTCCCTTCTTTATTCCCGGGGCTGCAGGCTTCTCAACTCCAGCAAAACAGTCTCTCTCAACAGCGCGAGTATTGATCTATAAGCACATTTCAGTGACATTGTCCACAAAAAGAGACGTTGAATGAGTCGAAACCACCTACAAACCATGGCCCTAAATCCGCTATTGTCCGAGCACCTAAAAGTTTCAGGCACCTTTCCATTTCGTCCTGCAGAACTAGCCAGAAAAAGAAAATCCCGGACATCAGCGTTATCTGATTCGCCGTCATGAGACTGATCGTAGCTTATGGGAATACTTACTCTCAAAAACTCTCTCAACGCCTCTTTTACCGCCTGCCGCTAAGCCCCATAGTGGCAGCCTCCCAATACCAACCCCTTTAGCACCCAAGCACAGTGCCTTGACGATATCCGTACCTCTTTTTATACCACCATCAACCCAAATATCTATTTTTTCAAAAACCTCAGGGCAATATTTTCGTATTTCCAATAGCGTATGTACAGCAGGTGGCGCAGTATCTACCCCTCTCCCGCCATGGTTAGAGAGAATAATTACCCGTACCTTGTCCGCATGCCGCGCTGCTAACAAAGCATCCTCATACGTCTGTACTCCCTTAAGAACAATGGGCAAGTCTGTTTTTTCTACCAGCCACGGTAGCGTAGTTTCCCAAGTCAAGTCAGCCGCCGTACCTGCAAAGAGCTGCTGACCGATGCCTCCTTTCGCAACAGGCGGACTTTGGACATCATCTCCTGCCTTGATGCTAAACCCACCTTCAAACTGCATACGCTCGTCGAGCTCACGCTTGCCAGGCCATGGTGCGTCGAGTGTCAGAACAAGAAATTTGTAATATTTTCGCATTTCCGGCCTTGAAATGCGCTCTAGCATGGCTTCACTCTTCTGCAGGTTATTCTGGACATAGAGCTGCCAACCAAACACCTGTCCCTTTGGAGCATCACGCACTACTTGCTCGGGTGTCATTGACGCGTTGTTACTGACAATCTGCACAGCGCCAAAACGGCTGATCCCCTGTGCAATACCCCATTCCCCATCTGAGTGCGCGAGCCGTGCCATGGCTGTTGGACTCGCATATAGAGGCGTTCCGACCTTTTGACCGAACAAAGAAGTGGATGTATCGCAAGCAACACAATTCACAAACACTCGTGGACGGAGCAAGATACTCCTGTAGACACTATTATTGATAGACTTGGAAATCATGTCATCGCTCGCAGAGAAATAGTAAGCCCAGGCCTTTCTGGTAAGCAATTTAGTTGCTACAAACTCAAAATCATCCATGTTCAGAAGTGTTTCGAGTCGGACAACTTGCTCTTGATCCTGTTTAATAATATCGACTTTGTTTAATGCATACTAATCAGTTGAGCTGCCTTGGGTAACAGTTCCAACTACTGCTTCGGGTCCGAGGTTTTCTTCTATTATTCCAGATGCATGAATGGGTTCGAACTCGCTAGTTGCATCACGGCCGGCAAGTCTGAGGATACTATTAGGACCACCTGGGTGTTCAGAGAGGAAGTTGGTCAAATCATAGACTTTCCGGTACAAAATCACCCAACATGATTCTGTCGTATTGTGTTTTAGAACTATGAAGAGCGATGATTAGCTTCTGCTTGTGAGATTTAAACTCCTGGGGAAAACCAACCTTCTACAGGGTCAAACTTCTCATTCCAACCCCCGATTACGGAAGCAAACTCGCCAGGTCCAATGCCGCATGCTTTGGATAAGTATTTGCTTTTCCAGGGGCTAGGTGGCGTCAAGAATTGTCCGCGAATATTCCGTTTGTGATGACTGTTCTAAATCTATCCCCAGCAATAGTCTACATTATCTCAACTATGTAGTGTGAGAATTGATGCCGTTGAAGAGAGTCACCCCTGTTTAAACCTATGAGGCAGCGTGTTTTGAAGTTCATAATTGCACCGCTATTAGTCCGCCCCCTCTAGTCCACGTCGCGTGCACGCAACCCCACGATTTATATCACAGGTGGAGTCTATAGGATTAGCTATCAACTAGCTAGCTATAAATAAATCGTGGAGGAGCGTTCGAGACTTTAGTTTCTCCGGGATTGTCCGTGTCTTGTTGGCGCTTTGTTCCTCCGAACGGCGGCTATTACTCGTGACTAGAATATGACCCACAATTTATACTAGAAACGTTACCCATGATGAAAAAATATATATCCACGGGGTTTGAGAATTTGTCTTACGTTTCTTAAGAACAGCATGCTAAGCCCGTCTTCCTAGTGACTTTTCCGTGCCTGTAACCTTCTGCACTATCTACTTGAAACTAACTGTGCAGGCAACTTAAGGGTAGCTACTATCTGTCTAAAGGTTTGGTAAACGTATTTTCATGAAAACCCCCACGGGCTACTATCAACAATTTCTGGCCACAAGTCTTGAATTTGTTATCCATGATTGTGCGGGGAGCTTCAACTAAGTACTGCTTTAGTTTAGAAGTGAATCTTGCCGAAGAACTTCCGAGCATTTCAAAAGAACCCGCCACGCTCATCTCCCGTGGGATTATGGGAAGATTCAGCATCAATCTACGTATATAATGTCATGTTATACAATCCAGATCCTATTTAGACGCCCATCCTTTCCCAATACTAACGATTCCATGAAAATATTTTTCGACAGTATCTTTTACACTTCTTTTATATTCAAGTCTAATTTACTGTAGGCTTTTAAGTCCCACGTCCCCCATCCGGTTTAGTAGGCTAGTAATTCTTTGTGAGCACACCCAAAACTATAAGACCATCAATAACGAAGTTTCTGCTTTCAACATCCTCTTTCGCTTCTAAAACAATGGAAACCCAGTCTATGTCCCGGCCGCTCGTCCCCGGAGTATACGTCCCAACTACATGTTTCTTTACAAAGGATAGGGAGGATGTAGACATTAGCACTATTGCAAAGCATGCAGTGCGACTTGCTCGAGTAGGTGTGACCGGCGTAGCTACTCAAGGATCCAATGGGGAAGCTGTCCATCTAACACGTTCAGAACGGCAACTAGTTACTGCCACGACTAGACGTGCATTAGATAACAATGGCTTTGGGAATATGCCTATCATTGTTGGATGCGGAGCCCAGAGCACTCATGAAACTATTCGACATTGTCGGGATGCACATGAGGCGGGTGGTGATTATGCACTAATCTTGCCCCCGTCCTACTATGCGTCACTCTTTGCGCCTGCAGCTGAAACCCTTCTGGACTATTTCACAGTCGTGGCCAATAGATCACCAATTCCACTCATATTACATAACTTTCCGCTCGTGGCTAGCGGTCTAGATCTATCATCTGATGTTATCATCAAGATTGCTCAACATCCTAATATTCTGGGTGTCAAATTAACTTGCGGTAACTTGGGGAAGCTCAATAGAGTAGTAAATGGAACTCGCAGCCTACAAGTTGGTCCCCATAATCGACAATTCTTGGTCTTTTCTGGGTCGGCAGAATCACTCCTTCAATCGCTCGCTGGAGGTGGACATGGGGTTATTGGAGGGCTAGCTAATATAGCCCCTAAAGCCTGTGTCAAGGTCATGGAACTCTATCAGCAGGGGAAAATATCAGAAGCTCAGGAAATACAAGCTGTAGTATCCAATGGAGACTGGGCAGCGATTCAAGGCGGAATTGTTGGGGTAAAAGCGGGATTACAAGGTTGGGTAGGTTATGGTGGCTATGCGCGAAGTCCACTTCCTAAGCCAACTGAGGATGAGGCTGTTAGATGGACTGAAGCATTCCGGGATCTGATGATCTTAGAAGTGACAATGTAGCATATAACTCTACCATGTGACCCAGAATTAAGTTGATGTACAATCTAGACTTCTCCTCGAAGCTACAACACCAAATGAAGAAGCCGTTTTCAAATCACTTAAAACTAGCAGTATGGGAAAGTATTGGTACCTCTTGGTGTATCAAAACTGCCACTGACTCTGCTCTCTTGAGAAAATAGTGATGTCAAGCATGTCTAGCATGTCTAGCCTGTCTACTGTAAAAATAATCATATGCGCGAACTAACCCACGAAGGGCCACGCCTCTTCTATGTACCTCACTACATTCCCTTATTCAGTCCCTTTCACCGACCATTAATACCAATTATAGTGAGCAAACGACAAATCTCTTAACAAGGTAAAAACTTAATCGACCATAGCAAATGCGATTGTGATTAACTACAAGCTAGCTAGTCCCTATAAACTGAGGACATCACCAGCTCAAAGCAAAACGTATTGGTTAAGGGACATATATTAATAGTTTCAGTTGATGATGAAAGATATCTCGCATAAAATGTAAGCAAAAATATCTCATGACTTAATACAGTAATAATCAATCAACATGAAATTTATCTACCCAACTACTTCCTCGTGATGCGCACGTATAGATTTTTTCTCTTGATGAGCCAACACATCCTCCTCGCCGGCGTTGATAACCTGTTTCTCAAACAGATCATTCCTAACCGCCGTCTTGCCATCGAAGATGATGCCTACCTCCTCCAACGTTCTCTTCGACGTCTCAGGATAAGTGAAATAGACCATCGCAATCTCCAAGACAATAATCACATCGATGATAACGTAGTACTTCCACCCAATATTCTTCAATGCAACAGGGTTGAGATAGTTAAATCCAGTAATAGTTGCCTGCACGAGAAGGTTCTGCGTGCAGATCAACTTGGAACGGATCTCGTAACTCATACACTCGACGGTATAACCAGTCAGGATTCCGTTCCAAGTTGAGGCGTAGAAGGCATTATATATGAAGATGAATGCGATAACGGCGATACCGGCACCGTGGTTTCCGTGCAGGACGTAGACGGCATTGCAGATTGTCCAGGGGAGGAAGCCACAAAAGAGCATACCGGTCAAAGAGGTCAACATCATGGGTCTGCGTCCGAATTTATCAATGACGAATGCACCCCAGAACGCCCAACACATGTTCCACATGGTTAAACAGCCGTTTATGATGGATTGGGTACGAGGATTTGTGACCCCGACACCTCTGAGAATCACAACGAGGTAGTATCCGATTAGGGTCTGTCCGGATGCCTGGCTGGCAATGGAGCAGCTGAAGACAATCCAGGTTCGGTATCGGTTGCCTCTCGTCCGGAAGAGATCAAGCCACCCTGAGCGATCATTCTCCCTCTCTAGAGCAAGGGTTTGTTTTATCTCGTTGTATTCAAATGTAGCAAGAGGATCGGTCTCGTCGCCTCCACAGTGGTTTTGAACCAGGATTTTGTATGCCTCCTCGTCCTTACCCTTAGAAATGAGCCAGCGAGGGGATTCGGGAACGAACCATGTCAAGGTGATGGAGATCAAGGATGGAAACATCTGAATAAGCGAGACACTGCGCCAACTCCAATCACTATTGATGGTCAGTGTGCCAAGCGTAATCCACGCTGCAATCGTGGCACCGAAGTAGTAAAGGGTATTGAGCAATGTGGATAGCTGGGCTCGGTGGGTAGGATGGCTAAGTTCCGACACCAACATAGGTGCAGCAGTATACTCAAAGCTGAGGCCCATACCAATGATAGCACGAGCACTGGCGAACATGGCGATGCTCTTAGCAAAGGACTGTAAGAATACGCCAAGGATAATAATGACTGCGCCTATGACGATGGTGAGTTTTCGGCCAATCCTCTCCACGAGCCACCAGAGGAAGAACTGGGCGACGACGCTACCAAGACCTTGTGTGCCATTGAAAATTCCGAGCTGATATCCGGATGGATGGTGGAAGTAGGATTGCCAGTAGGTAAGCGTCTGCATGCCGTTCATGATACTGCCATCAAGACCATTGGTAGCCTGGACGATGAGAACGACGGTGAGCCAAGCATAGAGGTGTCGAAGGTGAGGGTATTGGTACCAGGGACGGTCTAAGAGTTTCTGCACATCGATTGTGGTCTCAGCTCCCTCTCTAGTGCCAGCCACGATTTGATTATGAGGGGACGCCATAGCTGGGAGCTAGGAATTGGAAGTTCGCTATAGAAAGCGCTGTAACGATTTTTCTTTTTCTCAGCACCGCTTGAGTGAAGGAGGAAAAGGAGCGAAGTCAAGCAAATCCTTAGGCTTGGGATACCTAGGTAATTATCATCATAGCAGGAAATGTGCATGGTTTAAGAAGGCATTTACCTCCAAGGATACAGAATGCGGGGAATTAGGGGTGCGAAGAGATGGCTTTCGTCTCTGTTCTTTAGGCTAAAGTGGCCTTGTGGATAGTATAACCTGGGGTTGATAACGGAACCGGGGAAGGAAAGCCATGGAGGTGGCTGGGAATGGGGAACGGCAGAGAGAGCAAGAGCTGTAGTAGTGACATGATTATTGGAACCACAACCTCGGGAGGTGGGATAAGACATTGGGGTAGAGCCGATGCCCCCTAGATGGGACTGGGGAAGGCTAGGGTACTTACGTACCAGAAGCAGGCAAGTGTCTCATGCAACCCCGGGTGGCCGTGTTGCTGGGGTTTGACCGAGTGGGATCGACATTGTTGGGCGAATTGACCAAGGGAAACGTGCTTTTCTGAACCTCGAAAGCCACGACAGATCACGCACTCATCAGCCGTTAGAAGGAACCTTTCAGGCTAAATGACAAGAGACATGTTGGATGAGTGGGAAGATAATCATGACCAGTTCATGTCGAGGATTGCCCGGTTTTGCTATATTCCGAGCATAGGGAAAGCATGCTGCCGCGGCTCTGTCCCGGTGTCTTAATTACCCGATGCCATTTCGAGGAGAAGGAGCACGGTAATGATGGGCTGATGGTGTTGAAACCACGCTGCTGGAAAGTACAAAAGGTTGTAGGATGATCATGCAGTAAAAGAAGTGAGAATGGAGCCATCTTCGAATACAGAACAGTACCATATGCTCCTGGATCGGAAATGGGCTGGTGAGTTGAAGTGCGAATTAGCACCTAAGTCTCGCAAGTCGGAAAGTTTCCTGGGTCATAAATCATTAGACCAGCCGAGCGACGGAAGGGAGACGGAAGGGAGGCGGCAAGCTAGAAAGTGGCGGTTTCGCGGAGTCACGGAGTAGTGCCGTAACTTTCGTCTTGCGCAGGATACCGGAAGTACTATACCTTCCGTACGGTACTGTACTGTAGATGAGGAGATACATTGTAGCACGTGCACGAAGAAGCTCAGCAGCCGGGGAAAATCCTGGGGAAGACGATGGGGGGTAACTTAACTACGGTAGCACTGCCGAGAAACTACAGTACCGGTACCGTGACATGCGTGAGTCCCTCCTTCCGGGTGTGGTGGGATGTGATGACGCTTGCGCCACAACGCTTGCGCCACAGCGTGCTGAAGTTGCAATAGGATTTAGCGAGCGTGGGTGCCGAGAAAAAGGGAAGAGAGATTTCCCCTCTCGACTCCGTACCTAATACCGTACTGTACTGTAATAATTAATGTAAGGCCACCACCCTGAAGTCACATATGAAGCCACACATGGAGCCACGGGTCAAGCCACTCCTCAAAGTCACTTCATCATCTCTCTTCCTCGTCTTCACGGAATGGCATTTAGCCTAAATCCACGCCCGCGTAATTCCTCGACACTCCCCCGTTTTGGGTTGCGCCAATGGACGCGCCCNAAACACGCGAATCACCCGAAATGGCAACCCCCCGCAGCACATCCCACTATCGTCATCGATAGCTTCGATTTATTCTTCTCAGACACAGCAGAAAATTAAGGTGGTGACTGCCTGCATCTGTCGACCGCTTTCTTTCTCTCACCACTCATCCTTCTTTTTTTCTGTTTTCTTTCCCCCGCTTGAAACTTGTTACGGGTCTCATACGTACGTAGAACTGCCCAGCAAGAAACACCACTACACATACTATAACCATGGCTCGCCCCATCAACGTTGGCATCGTTGGCTATGGCTTTTCCACCAGGTGCTTCAATCTGCCCTTCATTCTTCCAAATCCAGATCTGAAGGTGTACGCCTTCTTACAACGTGCCCCTGCCCCAGCTGACAAATCTGCTGTCGAGCCAGGAAAGCACTGCACGGTTGACTACCCAAACGCGAAGCATTACCAGACATCCGATGAATTCTTTGCTGACCCCGAGATTGAACTGGTTGTTGTCTGCACCAAGCATGACAGCCATGCTGATTTTGCTGAGAAGGCCTTGAAGGCTAACAAGCATGGTAAGCAGGGTCCTTTTCGATGAAGGACGCGCTTGCGTTCAAAATACCTTACTGATATTCTTGTCCCAGTTGTTGTTGAGAAATGCTTCACAGTTACCACTGAAGAAGCAGACCGAGTCCTCGAGGCTGCCAAGCACACCGATAAGATATTAACAGTCTTCCAAAGTAGGTATTTGTTTCCCAACATTTTTCTTCCTTCCCCCCTGTATAATAGCTAAGTATTAACATCTTAGACCGACGTTACGATTCCGATTTCCGAACCCTCCAGCACCTCGTTCAACAAAAGGCCTTCGGACAGGTTACCGAATGCGAAATTCATTACGATGTCGACTTCCCACCCTGGATGCAGTCTTGGAAATCTCCAGGTTACCGCCCCGGCGACGGCATGATGTTTGGTCTGGGCAGCCACACCATCGACCAAGCTCTCCTCCTCTTCGGTCGCCCAGCCAGTGTCACCGGCTTGTACCGCGCCCTGCGTGGTATTGAGAGTAAGACTGATGACGCATTTACCATAATTCTACAATATTCGGGTGATCAAAAAAACCTGGTGGTCACGGTGAAGACCAGCGTTGTTACGACAATGCAATACCCACTGAAATATTTCATCCGCGGTTACGATGGTTCCTTTATGAAATTCGGCGATGATAAGCAAGAGACGCAAACATTTGCGGGCGAAACACCTCTAACACCAGGTTTTGGCGTCGAGCCTGAAGCTACATGGGGATTATTAACAACCAAGTCCAAGATCCACGAGAACCAGGAGAAGGATGAGCGGACGGGACATTATGTAGGCAAGTTCCCGAGCTTGAAGGGGGAGTACACCAAGTATTACACAGATTTGGTGAAGGCCATCCGAGGAGAGCAGGAGCTGTATGTGAAGCCTGAGCTGGCGAGAGATGGCATTAGGATTATTGAGCTGGCTAGAGAAAGTGCTGATAAGGGTGTGACGTTGCCTTTCCCCTCATAGTCTCCACCTTTGGTAGCTGCATTTTTTATGTACAGTACAGTTGAAGACTTCAAACATTAATTTATATTAAAAGCTAAATATCCTTTCTCTATGAATATTTGATGTTTGATGTTATCATTCATTTCTCTGGCCGGATTTGGAATCATTTTCTGATTAATGTAGCTTTTTTAAGATTCCATTGGTTTTATAAGAGTCTGGATGCTTGTGGTAAGTTGGNTTTTTATTATTATGATAGGTCATAACTGTTACATCTATTTCAAATCAATACTAATTTAATCTAATATGTATATAATAAATGTTAAATTGAGCTGAAAATCTCACTGTAAACAACTCTAACTAATTATNAAAAAGTTGGCGCGCAGTTCATGGTGGAAGCGAAGCTGGACACTGAGAGGAAGTTATTCTGCCGCATCGGAAAAGGCATTTGCATCTGACCGCCTGCATAATTGGGCTTAGCTTGCTCAAACCACCACAACAAAGGCAATTTTGGCCAGCCATTCCAACATCTCCAGAAATTGCCCCGAATTCAACAAAATCGACTTAAATTTTCCCTCTCAAACCGCACCGTCTTGCGCGAAAGGTCTCAACGTTTGCGATTGTTATTAGTTTCACATACCTCTTAAGTCATCATGACTGGTCGCGGCGGAGGAGGCGGTCGCCGGGTTTTACTCCCACCAATGTAAGTCGATCCCGTCTTAGTATCCGAGCTTCTCAATCGCTGTCTTTTGAAGCTTGATTTACTATTGAATAGGTTAAGTGCTAATAATGTTTTAGTAACATGATCTTTAAGTTGCTCCAAACGGTGAGACCAGTTCCCTCGCTCCTGTCGACTCGCGCGGGGTTTCGAGAAATATGACGTCGAACGAGCGAGATCTAGCCAAGTGGTAGAGTAGATGTGTATGTGTGTGGTGGAATTCGCATGTGGGAGGTGCGTTATATGAGCAGTCTGATATTCGCAGGGCTTGGTTGATTCACTGTGTACTGACGGCAAAATGCGGTGCTGTTGAGATTACCATTTTTTACGCACATATTTGATCTTGGAATGTCCGACGTTGTGTTTCTTGAAACCCTGGCATGGCAGCAAGACAATGCTAGAGGATATCATGGTATTCACATAAACATGTTGACGTGTTTTGCTAACTGCATTTAGCACGCTACCGTCAGCATCTGGTTGTATGAGCAACTTTCAATCCGCATCGAAGGAAAAATTAGGGTGAGTCTATTTCGTTTGTTTTGCCGGGGCTGCAGGCTAATTTAGAAAAGGGCTTTGATGAGTTCATGAATCTAGTTATCGATGATGCGGTGGAGGTTGGCCAAATTACCAAGACAAATTCTGAAGCAACTCGAAGACCATTAGGTACGAGCTAGGATCTATCTCTCATTTCTCTCATAACTACTACGCTTAATACTGACCCTTTCTCCAGGCCAAATTTTATTGAAGGGTGATAATGTGTCTTTGATTCAGAGCTTGTCAGGTTAGAAAGGGATGATCAAGCCAGACTAAAATTCCCTCTTTATCTGAAGGCATTGGGACATCGGCGTTAAGGAACTCTCAGATATTTTTGGGATACAAAATGGGGTATAACATGAGTCAAGAGTCTAATACTAGTTGAAGCGAATTTTCAATATGTGTCCCCTCAACCTTGAAAGACCAGTCGTTGTAGAATGTCTCTCGGAGGCCTGCTGGGCTTAATCTCCTCTTAGAATGTGTAGATATGCTATGTCTTCTTTGGTGCAAATTGCTAAATTGAGCAACTTGAAACGCACTCACGCGACAGTCTTGATTGATGCGGCTAAAGAAAGGGTAACTGGAGTGAGCTGTCTGGATGGTGTTGATTGAGATACTAGCAGTACAAACATGTATCGGTAAGCTTATGTAGAATTTTAAAGCTGACTTGATCGCATTTACAAAAACATCAGAGACCTCAACAACTAAACCTTGCATTCTTGTTTTAGCTTGCTATATCTTAATCACAAATTATGCCTTCTATTGCATATATTAGAACCAGAAATATCCTTTGATTTCCCTCATTTTACATAAAATAAGTAAGCTATATGTTAAGTGTTAACGTTCAATGTTAACATCGAGCCGGAATTCAGGACGACTTTGCTCATCTAAGATATAAAATTTCCAACCTTCCAACTTTTCACCAACAGCCTGATCATCTACGGTAGTTTGAACGACAAGGTTAACAGAGATTAAATTCTGCTGCGAGTAGTCTGGGGGCGGGGCTCGCTAATTGCCGGTGTGTAAATAATTGTGCATAGCTCAGACCAACTATTAGACTTTTGTCCACATACACTAAATTCCCTGTAACTATAGCCAGTTTTAAGCTCTGGATAGCCTATAACTATAGTAACTTTAAGCTGTTTGTTACTTATAAAATCACTATATATTATCAAATATATATTTGTGTGAATCGTGTACTCTTTGCCTGAAAATTAAGTGATAATAATTAGTGTGTTGTTGCTTGAAAACTAACCGACACCGGCGATTTGGCGGCGATTTAAGTTAAGGCCTACTGCTATTGCGAGGTTATTGTCAGCAAAGGTACGACTAGGAGGATTTTGAATCGTCCGTTCAGTGTTGATCAACCTATTTAATCTTCACATAAAGGAGTGCCTTCCTTAACAAAGGTTCCGAGTAGCTCACTAATGGTTAAGGAGGTTAGGAAGGAGGGAAGTGGCCGGGAATTACCGCAACTGCCGATGTTATCTAGATTCGTGGCTTACAACTGGGGGATTGGAGGGCAAATTTCTCCAGCACGCTAGCGTTACCCGCGGGTTTTTTGATTGGCTTCAAACCTGGGGCAAGCCTTTGTCCTCTAGAGGATAGCTGTGAATAGGCCTACACTCCGTCTGGTCTCCCAAATAATTAATCTAACCCTACTCCTCTAATTACACTAGTAACTATACCCAAATTGCAGGCACGAGGGGCGGCTTTTGCGAGATAAGCAGGCAAAGCCGATGACAACACTTCGTGATCCCTGTTATGACGGAACATAGAAGCGACATATTTCTTGGTTAGTTATGCCGGGAAGAATATCGGGGTAACTTGGTCAAAAATTCTGGAGTCATACCGCCTTAAATCTGTGAAGACCGAGAAATGTTCCGAATTACTGCTTTCCTAACTAGTAGAACTAGCTCAGACTCGTTGTACAATGTATTGCTGCGCCTGAGTGTAGAAATGAGGTTACACTGACGACGTGTTTGTGAGTCTTGGGCGGGGAAGCTCGCCATTTCCTCCAACCAAAGACCTTATAAATACTGTAATCATATTACCCAGTGTCTTCAGTGTCTAAACTGACCTTCTTTTAACAAGGCGATCAGTGTATCTAGCGAAAGTAATATATCAAAAATGCATTGAGACTTGTTGAAGAATGCTTCTTTAGACTGGTATAATTAGAGTGTAAGCATTCAACTCCTCACAATGCTACACATAAGTCTTGTTGTCTTTGTCGCCTGCGCCTCGGGCACTGTGGCAAAGCAACTCTGGGCCAATGAACCAGCAGACCCAGACAATATAATGATGACGGCGTATCCTTTAGGAAATGGGAAACTCGGTGGTAAGTGCTTTCACATCTTCTATTTCTAAATATTCTAGTAAAAATGGCACTCACAAGTACATCAAGCACTTCCTCTTGGAACTGTAGGACAGGATATTGTGGTTCTGAACGAACATAGTCTCTGGGCTGGGGGTCCATTTCAAAATTCAGTACGCTAGAGGCTATCTACGGGGAGGTTTGGAGTGGGCCCACCAAAAGATTTTAGTCCTACATTGGTGGTAATCCTACCTCGCCGGTATACTCTGCCCTTGCAGGAATTAGGGAGACAATTTGGCAAACTCAAATAACGGGTAAGCATTTTATTCGGAGACAGAAGTTCAATGATAACATCCCCGTTCCTGTTTTACAGATGTGAGCGCTCTATACGGACCTCCCGATGATTATTTCTACGGAAACTATGAAACTTTGGGAAATCTCACAGTGACTATCGCCGGTGTCACTCACTATTCCTCCTATCGTCGCTCATTGAATCTCGAGGACGCAGTTCATCAAACAACATTTAGAGCCAACAATGAACTATTCACAGCGTAATTACCCCCGCTCAAGAATCAGAAGACAATATCTTTCTGCCAGTTTAAAATGCATCCGTTGACCATATCTAGAACGACCATCTGTACCTTCCCTGACCAAGTGTGTGTCTATAATCTGGAATCCACCTCACCGTTGCCAGCTGTGACAGTTGGCCTTCAAGACAATCTTCGAACAAACCCAACATCAAACCTATCATGCGACAGCAACGGGGTCCATTTGAGAGGCCAGACTCAAGCAGATATCGGCATGATCTTCGACGCACGTGTGCGGGTTCTTGCCCACGCAGGCTGTTCCTGCACCCAATCAGGCAGCCTGCTAATTCCATCAGATCATAGAACAAAAGTAATCACACTTATATTTGCAGCTGGTACTAATTATGACCAAAAGAAAGGGAATTCTGCTAGTAATTACTCGTTTAAAGGTATTGACCCCGAGGCTACTGTTCTCACGACAATCCAAGAAGCGAGTAAAAAATCCTATGCGGATATTTACCATGCTCATGTCCAAGACCATGGCGAATTGTCTGGCCAGTTCACTCTTAACCTTCCGGATCCAAAAGATTCGGCAACTGTCCCAACGCCCCAATTGATGGCACAGTATACCACTGACGCTGGTGATCCATTCGTTGAATCCTTACTTTTCGATTACGGCAGATATCTCTTTATTGCCTCATCCCGGCCAGGTTCCCTGCCTCCGAATCTACAGGGTATATGGACGGAGTCGCTGACCCCTGCCTGGAGTGCTGATTACCACGTAGATATAAATCTTCAGATGTTAGTTTCAGCTCTCTAGTCTTATCTTTAATTTATACTCAAACTATCCTAACCCTATTCTCTACAATAGGAACCACTGGCACACTGAACAGACGGGCCTTGGTGATATTTCAGAACCATTATGGGATTTTATGACGAACACATGGGTTCCTCGTGGTTCAGAAACCGCGTCTTTACTCTATGATTCTCCTGGATGGGTTGCCTTCACTAATCTCAACACGTTTGGCTTTACAGGGTAAGAATTTTCATTTTCATGCCTCGTAGGACGACATCAGATTTATTAAATCATACTAGACAGATGAATGATGCAGAATGGTCATACTACCCAGCATCTGGTGCCTGGATGAGTAAGTCTCGCTAACTTGAAGTTTGGTTAGTTCATAACACAACTAATCATACTAAATGAACGTAGTGAAGCATGTCTGGGATCGCTATGACTACGGTAGAGATGAGTCTTGGTACAAGTCGGTCGGATACCCTTTGCTTAAGGGAGTCGCTGAATACTGGATTCATGAATTGGTGCCGGATTTGTATACCAATGATGGAACATTAATTGCTGCTCCATGTAATTCACCAGAACATGGATGGACCGTAAGTTATCGCAGACTTACTGAAAAGTCCTCTACTCTGCCTATAAGCCTAACAATACATAGACATTTGGTTGCACTCATTATCAACAGGTAATATGGGAAGTTTTTGATCACATAATAACAGGCTGGGTAGCCTCTGGCGATACCAACGCAACTTTTCTAGAGACAGTCAAAACCACTCAAGAGAAGATGGATAAAGGCATCCATATTGGAGGGTGGGGTCAAATCCAAGGTAGTTATACCCAAGATTTTCTTCTGTTTTAATATTCCCTTTTCTTGCTTTGCAGATTATTATCAGGATTACTGATCATAATTAGAGTGGAAAATCGGTTGGGACCAACCGACTGATGATCACCGCCATCTTTCCATGTTGGCCGGCTGGTATCCTGGTTATAGCATTGGCACGTATGGCTGGAATAGCACAATCACAGATGCTGTCAATGCTAGTCTTACTGCCCGAGGTAATGGGACATCGGATTCAAATACTGGATGGGAAAAGGTCTGGCGTGTAGCCTGCTGGGCACAGCTTAATAATACAGACATTGCGTAAGTTCTAGCTAATCCCTACTCACTGTTTTTCTTCTTCTTCACATTCGGCAATACTCATTTACATCCTTAATATCTCCTTGAAAATTATGCTGCTCAGACAGATTGAAACTTGACATATCTAATTTCCATCAAGATACCTCTATCTCAAATACACTATCGACGTCAACTTTGCAGAGAACGGATTTTCAGTGTACACCACATGCTGCTGGCCATATCAACCAGCGGGCCCATTCCAGATCGATGCAAACTTCGGTTATGCCGGTGCTGTTCTTGCGATGCTTGTCACCGACCTGCCAGTCCCAGCAGCGTCGAACGCTACATACACGGTGTTGCTAGGTCCAGCAATTCCCTCCGAGTGGGCAGGAGGTTCAGTAAAAGGTCTACGGCTGAGAGGTGGCGGATCAGTGGATTTCTCATGGGACGATAACGGCATGGTCACTTCTGCGATCCTTCATAGTCGTTCTCTGGCAGTTAAGATCGTTAATATGGCCGGTAAGGTCTTAGCCCACAAATAGATCAAGCTGATTTAAAGTACTCCGTACACTTCTGTCAGTTAAAGCACAGTCGATTATGCAAGCGTATTTGTTTAATTAGTTCAGCGTGAAATCCAGCAAGTATGAAACTTTAAGCAGAGTAATATCTCCTTATCCCGTAGTTTATATAGATTCAAAATGCAAAGTCAAGCAAAATTAAAAAGATAGACCGAAAATTGAACTGTAATTATATTGTGTAATGAATACTTTAACTATAGTGTGAAGCCGTAATGTCTGGCTAGTTACATATTAACATCTTAAAACGGTGACGCGAGGCGACCCCTTATTACGAGGTCTGTGGAATACAGGCCCTTTTCCGGCTAATTTCAGGGTTCTCACACATTACCAAATGCATCACTTTTATGACTTAATTAATTTTTTAACTAAGAGTTAACTAGCCAGAACATTCTATAAATACATGAAATTAATGCTGTTACTTTCTTATCAATATATTTATCTAATCTTTTAAAGATTTTTCTTGTTCTTTTATTATTATTACTTTTATCTTAACCTCAGTTGTAAATTATTATTATTATCAACGTAATAATTACTTAATTCAACAGATTATAATGTTTATAAACTTATAATGTTCTCTTAACTTGTTAATAAACTTTAGCAAATACCTTTTCTCTTATTGCCTTCTTATGTTTTATAAGTATCTTATAATCTTTTTCGTAATCCTAATCGTGTATTATTAGAGTAATCGATGTCATAAAGTGGTTGTGTTTTTGGAAGGAGAAGCCTGAAATTAGCCGAAAAAAGGCCTGTATTCCACAGACGTACAGGAGTGGGCTCGTGAGTTATCAGGGATACAGTGTATGCTCTAATCCAAATTAAGGCATAAGTAGGAGAAGATTGCAAGGAAGCGAAGAATTCGTACTCAATCATGTCAGAAGAATGGAGTATCGGAGAATATCGTAGTTTATTTTTAAGGTGTCAACAGACAATAACTCTACTACAGATCGCCATTCAACTCCTTAATCTGAATAGCAGATTTGATACCCCACAGGTCCTCTTCTACCCTCAGCAACTTGCCCTTCTCCAGCTCAATATGACAATATCTCTCATTTTGTTATGATTTTAATATTAATTATTACTTAATACTTATTTATTTTCATTTTTAAATCAGCAGGTTGAAGACAAGATGTCCTCTTCTACCGAGTATAGAGAACTTGAGGAATCTCTTCGACCAACTGCAAACACCAAGCTCTTCTATTCGATCTCTACAGTTATAGATACCTCTGAATTCAGAGAAATAGTTGCTCATCGCCTATCTGCTGCTGTAAAAATACCAACAGTTGTAGGCGATGGCATGGGACACGTTGAGGAAGATCCTCAATGGGAAGTCTTCTATGAATTCTCAGAATTTTTACGAAATACATTTCCGACGATGTATGTATCCTGCTAGAGCCTTTTCATTTTCTTTGGTTATTGAGCCCTTTTCAATAGATATAAGCACTTAGACTACACGATAATAAATGAGCATGGCCATATTTTCACGTGGGAGGGCTCTGATCCGAGTCTTAAGCCTTTGTTAATGATGGCACACTCGGATGTTGTACCTGTGTCTGTGTCATCAACTGATACTTGGACATATGCACCATTTTCGGGTCACTACGACGGGAAGTACATCTGGGGACGAGGTTCTGAAGACGACAAATCTAACTTAGTAACGATACTGTCCACTATAGAACTCCTCTTGAATGGATCTTTCAACCCCTCGAGAACAATCATTGTTGCAATCGGATTTGACGAAGAGGGGGGCGCAGAAAAAAGCTTTGGCGCTCAATGCATTGCAGAGGTGTTGCTACAAAGATACGGTAAGGATGGGATCGAGTTGATTGTGAGACATTGTTCCAATTTGGTGGATACGTTCTAATTAGACACCAACAGTTTGATGAGGGGGTCGCTGGCCTTGAAACAAAGTCTGGAGTAGAGTTTGCCTTTCCTGCTACCTCGGAAAAGGGTTATATGGATGTCACCGTGCGAATTAATACTCCAGGTGGCCATTCCCAAGATCCACCCAAACACACAGGAAGTAAGTATTTATCTTGGGTATTATAATCTCACTAACTCTTAAGAGTCGGATATCTTGCACAAGCCATACAGATAATCGAAGAAAATCCATTACCTCCCGTAGTTTCAGTGGACAATCTAGCTTTTGCTTACTTGCAGAAGGCGGCTCTCCACTGCAATGAGCCAGCTGATGTTTTTCGGTGTGATATTGAGCATAAGACCTCCACAGGAGAACTTATGTATATGACCGAGCCATCAGAGATCCGAACAACCACAGCCGTAACTGTTGTGCATGGAGGTGACAAAGGTACCCGCATTTTTCTCGTTCATTCTGCCATGAGCTTAACTTCGTCTTAGTAAACTCACTCCCAGAATCTGCCTACGCTTTGGTAAACCACCGAATTGCGCCTCATGACTCAGTCCAAGTCGTCAAAGACCATTACCTGTCCATCCTCATGCCATGGGCCAAGAAACATAAGCTCAGTGTTTATGCTTTTGGCAAGAACTTATCACAATCTTGCGATGTGCATGCTGCACTGGTGCTTACTTCTGATTACGACCTTGATCCTTCCCCAATCACTGACTCGAACGACCAACGTTTCAAGCTCCTAGCGGACACCATCCGTGGTGTCTTTGGGGATAATGTTGTTGTAACCCCAACTCTTCTATTGGGCAATACTGACACAAGGTACTATTGGGATTTGAGCAACCAGATATATCGAATGAGTCCATGGAGAGCTAACCATGATCCTCGTGGGACGAGGATGCACACAGTAGACGAAAGAATGCCAATTGCTGGATTAATGGAGATGGTCAGATTTTACCATACCTTTATTTTAAATGTCGATGAATACAGAAGTTAGCAGGGTAGTCACATGAAACGCTTCGTAAATGTTTGGTTCTGAACAGATTATTCTTCTGATTTGTCCTTGGAATTAAATGACTAGAATTTGTAGGCATTGCTTATCAACATCTAAATAAAAGTGGTTAGATTACATTTGGGAGCTTCAGAGAACTTCCCATAATTAATAACTCTAATGCTATATATGCAAGCATCCAATAAGTGGAAATCTGAGTGATGAGTAGTCTTATCAGCCCTCCCTAACGCAAAGCAGTAGACTTTTGCTTCTCAAGTTGTAGGTGTACAAAATTTCGTGTTTCGTTCATTATCTGTTGTTCATTGTTCTTGCTTCTTACTTACCATGACTGGATACTGGGAAAGAGCCTGCATAGTTGACAGCGACTCTGGGGTCTCAACATCCTAAGATTTAAATAATCGTACGCACTGAGTTTGCCTTGCCCTACGTGTAATGGTCGATAGATAAGTTGTGCTTATCTGGGAGTTATCATAGCTTGGCACACTGGCACCTTAATCAAGCTTAAGCAGGATAGAGTGGAGGGAGATTTGAGAGTGGGGATGGCCGAAGGTGGAGCATTGCTGAGGCCCGTCGCCATCGTTATCTGTTATCGGGTTAGCTGAATGATGAAGGTAATAGTTGTAACATAATGAACACTAATTGAATAGAATATAAATAAAAACAAGAAAAGATTAACTAACCTTTGAATTTGTCGTGCATAACTGAACATTGGACAACAGCTTGATATAGGCTTTAGCACTAGTTAGTATACAACCTAGTAATTATTCTTATAAAGTGCAATAAGGTCCTCAAGAGCAGATTAGCCTTTAAGGCTTTGAAGAGGGAATAGTTGAAATAAAGTATATGTTAAGCAGTTATGTTCAAGTATTATATAGTAGACATGGTTAAAGAAAGCATAATGATAATCACCTTGGCTAAGTTCACGAGTATTATAAAATAGGTGGTTTTAAGGTTAGTTTTAACAATACTTCTTCAACTCTTCTAAAGTAAGTTACTACTGTTCTTTGTACAGTTTATATCGTTAAGTTTGAAGTTCTTGAATAATTTCTTCGTTGGTCATTTTCTTCATCTCCTTAGTCAAGTCTTCAATTTCCTCTTCAAGAGTAACGAAATCTAGCTAATGTTTGAACTCATATTGCATTTGCATTAATAACGACTGTTAAAGCTCAAGGTTACATTATAATATAATACCATAGAAACTCTTAATGTAATCTTTCTGGAGTGATTAGTTTAGGAAGTTATTCTGCTTGTTTATACTCCTTTCAATTATGTAATATGTTTGGAATATTTTAACACTTGATTGTCTAGCAAACTTCATTAGTTCTGTAGTTAAATAGCTGTTTGCTTACCTTAAGTTAGCCAACTATGATCTAAAAGATATAAAAGACCTTATTATTAGCTTTGACAAGTCCTTTATGTTTAGTATCATGGATAATGATATTTTTGAACTTGACTTGCTAGGTTATACTTGATAGTTGTCTAATGCACAAGCTAGACTTTTGGATCTTTCCAATAAGGCTGTTGTATGATATAGCCTAGAAAACAAGCATATCTTGTATTTTGTTAACTTATTCTAAGATCTAATAATTATTATACTCTAGAGGTTTAAGAGTGAAAATTTCATCAACTATTTGATAATGCTTAAAAGCACTACTAGCCAATGCAATAACAAGAAAGAATAAGATCAGATTGAAGAGAAGTGGTAAACTGGTTATTGTCTTGAATATTAGGTACTTTAGCTTGTTCAATGTTAACTAGAGTTAATAGTTTTACAATACAAAGTACTGAAGGGGATTCAGATCTTACTTGTTCTATAAGTTATACATCCCTTTGGTAATATCTCTCTTTATGCTTATCTGAATCTTTGGTTGCTTATCCAAACTCTATCTAACTACTATGACAATATCCTGTTAAGAGTTGTTAACTTGATCAAATCTTGGCATTGAACTTCTCAAGATATTAACAAGAAATATTTACTTAATAGTACAATCCTTTCCTTGACCTTGTTTTAGCAGAAGACTTAGTTAATTCTCTTAGTCTAACAGATGAGAAGCAGAAGAAATTCATTTTAATGTTAAACTCAACCTAAACCTCTTTATGTTTAAACTAATACTAATTATTCTTTTAGATAATGAAAACAAGGATCTTGTATTTTTTCAACGTTAAGTAATGTTAAGGTTGATAAGTAGTAAATAAGAGAATTTTTGTCTTAAGCTTTGTTTAAATATACTTTTCATCTGTAAGCATCAAAATGTTTGTACTAGACTGGACAATGGTAGTCATAGGATATTGTACTTATATTAGTAATTAACCTCCTAACTTGTTCAAGAATGCAAATGCTAATATCTTGCTTATATCCTAAGGTAAATTGCTGTATATAGTTACAGACTGTGTTAACTGTTAACATCTCTTCTAGTTAATCTTTAACTGTTTGTGTGATGAGTTCAGCAAAGTACTTTAAAGTATGTAAATTATACAGAGTTGCTTTTAAATGCTCTTTCTTATATTTACAAAAAAGAAACAAGCTACAAGGTTAGTATAATTCTTAAGCTCTAGATTAAAGATAACCTTAAAAGGAAGAACTTACTCTTCTCATACTTCCATCTGTAAATTATACTGATTAATTGTATATTCTAGAATCTTTCAGAGAACTAAGTGATTATCAATGTTAATTATGTTATCATCAAACTTATTCTCCTGCGTTGCTTTCACCTTCTCACTTGTTACCTTTTTCCTGCTTATCTTAGGATAATGGTTTTCATGATTACGAGAAAAATATACTATAACTTTCAAAATAAAAGGAAAATTTACAGTAAACTGAATAGAAAGAAGCTTTTTGTATTACTGGCCTAATAGATCAGCAAGTACAATAATAAAAAGTAGAGTGTTGAGGATAGATAAGAATAGTCAAGATAAACAATGACGAGAAAGAACTTGAAGAGGAAAAAATTATAACGGAGAGTAAAATCAAGAATGCATTGCAAGGTAGAATTCTAACTTTACCTTTGCAATAACATTAATATACAACACTAGGATAATCAGTCTAAGAGCTTATTCTGATACCAGGAGCCCATCATAGCTCCCCTCCCTTCCCGGGAGCCCTTTTTAGCTCCCCTGAATCCTTCTCGCCAGGAGTTGTCACTCTCAACTGTAACAAACGGGAATGGCCGTATCCTAAGCAAAATTGGTGAGCGGAGGTAAGGCGGTGGAGAGCACGTAAGAAGGTTTGTGAGGACAGGTGAGGTTGAGGTGAAGCGAGGGTGAGCAAAGCGGCGAGGTGTCACGTGCGCTACGGCTTGGCGCCCACGCAAAGTGAGGTGAGGATTAGCGCGAAATAACAAGGGTAAACGATTCATTTCTCGTACCCCCTTCCATACTCATGTTACTATTCCAATTCCCAGCGAAGAAAAAACATGATTCGAATATTTACTAGTATAAATATTTGACTATTTATTCTGCGCATACCAAACGTCACTGTTCATTAGGCCAGACAAGTCCGAATACATCAAAATGAGTTTGTAACTTACTTCTCACGAGATATACAGTTGACTAAAGCATTGATTTAGCTAGCAATAGTACAAACCCTTTAGATTGATCTGTAAATGCGATTAGCGTCTCAGGAACGGTCGCAGAACCTCAAGAACAAAGCTCGTATACGCTTATCGAGGCTATTAGCAATCCTTTTCACGATAAAGACATTAGCGATTATAAGGATGTCGAAGCTGTTATTACAAAGGCACAATTCGATGACACTAATTTTCCTCGGTTTCATATGTACTCTGTATTATAAAGTTTGCTGAGCGAGCTTTGTACTATGGTGTCTTGACAGTCTTCTCAAATTTCATACAATTCCCGCTGCTAGCAGGTGGCAATGGCGCTGGATTATCTCCTAGAGGCTTCGAGAAGATAGTAAGCGCTCTTGGAAAGGGTCATCAATTCTCCAGTGCCTTTGTTTTGCTCTTCACTTTTTTAGCATACGTTATCCCGATTGTTGGCACATGGATTGCAGATATTAGACTTGTCGGTACAAGACGATTGCCATTGGTGTCCTGGTCTGTGGTATAGCTTACATTATTTCGATTGTTGGCGCTATTCCGAGTGTCCTTCAAAACGGCCATACAATAGCGCCATTCTTGATTTCATTCTTCACTCTTGCAATTGGTGCTAGTATATTATGCCCAGGGCTGCCCTGTATATATAGATTGCTTACTCTGTACAGGTCTCTTCAAGCCAAACATTGCCTTGATTGTGCTTGACTAGTACCAGCATTAACGTGAATACACCAAGGTACTAAAATCTGGCGAGAAAGTTCTCGAAGATCCCGAAACAACTATTCAGAGAATGATGCTGATCTTCCATGGTTTTATTAATGCAGGGGCGTTCTATGCTATAGCTACTGACTATGCAGAGAAATATGTTGGATATTGGTTGTCATACTTACTTCCAGGCATCATCTACTTCCTGCTCCCAATTCTCTTATTGATCTTCCATAAACGAACTCTCAAAGTATTTCCGAGCAGATTCGCATACACCAATGCCAACGCTATTATTTAGATAGCCCTGAAAGAAGAATGGATGGCGCATGTTTCGAAAAGAATTCGGGAATGTAGCCCGCCCATCGGTCACGCGAGCAAACGGCATTACTACATACAAGGGTAGCGAAATCATATGGCATGAAAAGCTTGTTGACGATGTGCGTCGCACTTTTTCCGCCTGCCAGATATTCTTCTACTTCATCATGTACAATCTTAACGACGGCGGCATCAGTAGTATTCTCCCTGCATAAGGAGCAACTACGACCAAGGGCGGTGCACCCAATGATCTACTAGGCAACTTCAACCCCTTGACTATCATCACTGCCATCCCCATTTTCAACTACGACATCTATCTGCTGCTCCGTAGATGGAAGATCTCATTCGGGGACCACTCATATCACGACTGGATTTACACTGGCCTGGATCTCTGGTATCATCGGCGCTATCAGATAGTGGCGAGTTTATGAAACCTCACCTTGTGGCTACGCTGCAACTGGCTGTACCGTTGGCAATGGTGTCTCCCCTCTATCCATTTGGATCCAAGTCGTGGTCGTGTCTCTTGGTGCGCTTTCAGAATGCCTGTGTAATGTGACAGCATGCGAACTTGCTTATGCTCGAGCTTCCAAGAACACCCGTGGGCTAGTCATAAGTCTGTTTCTATTCACAAAGGCGCTGAGTTCCGCGGTCCGGGAGGCTGTTACTCCCGCAATCGCAGATCCGCATCTTATATGGGTTTGGGCAGGGCCTGCAATCGGATTATTTGTCCTTACGGTACAATTTTACTCGGCGTATCGTCGGTTGGATAACGATGGGTTTATGACAGAGGAAATTAAAATATAGAAGATGGTTCTGTGGTGAGGTCAGTTAGTGAACAGGCTAGCTTGGACAAGACTATGGCCGTGGCTGAGAAAACATCGTAAGGGGATAAGATTGTCCTGAACCTCGCCTTTGTTTTGTGCAGTAATTTGGACTCGTGAAATAGTTATGTTTTCCACCACCGGAACTAGAAGGGCGAGGCTGGAGGCTTCTTGTCAAGGGAATAGAGGTTTGTAGTCACAGGCATTATGATACCCCCTTTAGGTAGTAAATCATGGACTAAATAAGACCAAATAAACTGATTCACGCCTTTCTCTTGGTTAATTATCAGAATCCTTCTCGCCACCTCTCCTATACAAAGACGGCCAGTGAATCAGGGGGCTGAGTGTTGATTGCAGCAGTTTAAAGGTCTTAGATGAGCGGTAATTATCTCCTCTGGGAATTCTTCAAAGAAGTCCTTGGCCTGTTGTATTCAGTTAGTCACATTTGAGGCTTTGTTTGGTTTAGCCATCATCCTACGGTCGGCTTATCATGTGGCTTTAGGTGGTAAGCAAAGGGTCGCTTATACCAACTAGGAGCAAAAGTGATATAGAAAGACTTATGTAAGTAAGCTGACGAGTAGAGCCTGCTTTTCAAAATGACAAAAATTATTGACCCTTAGATGTATTGCCAAAATTAATTAAAGGCGGTAAGTGCAGTAGTATTCAGTGGAAGAATGATTGTCTGATTCGTTTGTATCTAAGCAAGTAATAGATGCAATCCCCAATGTATCTTGCTTTCTACTCCTTCCTTCTGATATCAAACACAATCTTCTTTACAGATTTATTACTTACCTTTTGGCCAAGCACATCATGGTTTGTATCACACGCCTTTAACTCGGCAAGTGGTACTTTGACTAATCGATAGACTTTGGCGACTTCATCATCCAGGATCACGAGTTCTTGGCAAATACGGTATTTCCCATAATATGGAAGGATGTGAACCCAAAAAACATGATAAATGCCGCAGAGACTTAGGCTGTCGCCAGATTAAATCTTGTATAATACACTTCTGTGGCTGAATGGATGACTTACATAGCAAGTCCAACAACGTAATACGTAGCATATGCTTCTTTACATGGATAGTCTCATACAAAACAAAAACAATTTTCAGAGTTTTTATATTTGTTATAAAATATGAAACTAAATCTTAATTTAAGAGTAAAATTAGTTGAATATTCAAGTATAATAAAATTTCAAAGACATATTTGATAATTTATATAAAAGTAAGATTAAATAATTAACCGCTGATGATAATAGATCATAATTGTTCAATAAAGATATAACAAACTTAATTGTAATCTTAGCCATTAACAAATTTCTATTAGATAGCTACTTCACATTGGATGTTGATTAGAACTATTTAATTTCTAAACTTCCTTATCTAAAATGTCAACTACTCCATCATCACGATTAATAATAATCTTAGATCTGTGGATAGAATGTTTAACAGGATTCGGGGACGTAAAGATCTCGGTCATTTCCTCGAGCTAATGTTTATTAGAAACTACAATACCCTGAATTGGCACATGGTGTTCTAGTGAAACTCACAGTTCGATTCTTCGTCTCCACGAAGAAGAAATAGATGACGAGGAAAGCGAATGTATCCCAGAATATGAACAGAAAATAATATTTCCAGCCACTGTTGAAATGAGGTGTCAGAATATCATCTTTTTGATATGGCAACTTGACTTACGCATCAGTAAATGCAATACCCGTAACAAAGGTATTATAGAAACCCGCAATGTTGGTCCAGAAGGTATGGAAAGCCATCCCTTTTGCTCTGTTTTCGTAGGCTAGAACTTCAACACAGTAAAGGCCCTGGAGTGGTGTCCACCCAGCTGCAAAGATAAATGCGAAAATAAATATCATGGCCACCTCAGCTTTTGCTTGTGAGCTGCTGATGGCTACAAGCTTACCGGCCGCGGATGTTGTTAAGTTAGTAGCGTTAAGGGCAGTGATGATGGTAAATAGGATGACGATCAGCCCCGTGGAGACCAAGAGCTGGGGTCTTCGGCCCCATTTATCTGTAAAATATGCTCCAATAAGAGCACCGATAAAAGAAATCACTGCATTAATGCCCTGCAGCAGTAAAACAAGGTGAGAATCAGTTATACCTGCACCGGCAAGCATCTGAGGGTAATAATATGAAACTGCACCATTCCCTGCCCACTGTCCAAAGAAGCTAATGCCGATAGTGAGGGCAGTACGGTATCGTGACTCTCGAGAGTTAAATAATCCTCTGTAATCCCACCAGCGCTTGTCGGATCCAGTGATTGAAATCTCAGCAAGCATTTCACGGAATTCTAACTGGACGATGGGCGAGTCACGATCTCCTTCCCCATGGTATTCAGCTATTACAGCTAAGGCCTCTTCGTGGCGGTCGTTGGCCATAAGCCAGCGAGGAGTCTTGATATGTTAGGCTCAATATTGTAAAGGGCCGCAGAAAACATACCTCCGGGAAAAACAAGATACTTGCACCAACAATTCCCGGCAGAACCATCTGTATCCAAATTGGGATCCTCCAAGAATTAGTTCCTGCGATTGTTGAAGTACCGTACGGAATGAAGGTTCCGGGAATGCTGCCAACAAAATAGAATGTATTGTAAAATCCTGTGAGTTTTCCACGCCACGTTGGATGTGCTATTTCAGAGACGTAGGGTAAGCCGGATGAAGGTCCAAGGGCCGCTCCAATACCAAGCAAGAAGCGACCGATCATAAATGCCGCTAAGTTCGTAGCTGTCGCTTGTACTATGGTACCTACGAAGATAACCATGACACTGATGAACATTCCCATACGGCGGCCTATCAACTCGTATGTGAGAATGAATACTACTGAGCAAATCGACTTGCATTACCTCTGAAGTCTGCCAAGGGCCCGGCAATGAATGCACCGACCAAACTGCCTATAGTGTACATAGCATAGACAATTCCAGTCGATGGGGTACCAGCAGCCGGAGAAAAGCCAAAATAAGATCGATATTGGACATAAGAGTTGATGCTGCCCATCAAGCTCCCATCATAACCACTGACAGCAGCAAGTAGACTGGAAATACCTACGAAGTAGTAAAGCTAGTAGGGGTTAGCTTTGGATGTGAAATATCCACTAAAGGCCTACCTTGAACATGCTCTTGGTGAGAGGGGACGGTTTTTGCAAAGCTTCGGCAGTGGCGAGAGCGACATTTTGAACGTGGAGCACTTGTTGATGCTTCTGATCAGATACTTCAAACGATTCAATAGGGGCGTGTTTCTCCTCAGCCCTAGCTCCCGTGTCTGGCGTCTCGTCAGTTCCGGCCATCATACGAAGTGGACGTCCAGAGAAAATATATTGAAGAGGAAATGTGCACGTTAGAACTGGGTAGAGCAGCACTGGCGAAGAAGATGTCCCTAAAATATTTATAGTTGCTACTTGAAGTTCCCCTCATTGTCACCCTTATCTCGGGTTTATGCCCCGATGTGACTCTCGTATCTCCGGACTGTATTTGACAAAAACGGGGGGAAAAAAGACTACCTAACCCGGATCTCCATTTACGAGCTCTGGGACCAGCAAGTTGAAGGTATTGAAGAGTGGGCTAGAAACGAATAGTTTATTGCCCTATCAAGAGGTCATATTTCCCAACATGAAGGTTTAAGTGGACTTGTGGTATTTAGAAACTATTTTACCCGAGGCACCACTTAAATGGAGAGTCGGACCATGCTGCAATAAGACCGGAGCATGCCCCTCCGCGTGGGATGCAAAGAGTCTGAATGCCCTATCCACTTTTATTTCATCCTCAATCCAATTAAATTCTTACAGTTAGCTAGGAAAGATGTAGGGCACAGACAGTATTCGGACTTTTTGCATCCTACGGTATGAGGAGATAGAAGATTGCTACAGTATTTCTTGCTGTGCCTCTTAACTGTGCCTCTTAACTGCAACGCTATGAGCGATTTTCTGAATGATAACTAGTCGTGATTGTTTGATATGCACCATAAGAAGTTAGCATGTCGACCCATAGAGAAGGCGATATCGGAAAAGCTTAACCTGGGTAGAATTTGGTTGGATAGGTGACGCTGGTTATCTATCACAATCCTACCCAAGGGGACAAAGTGGTCTGTCCCCCCACTTCCCCACCCCCACGTAGGAGTGGATTCTTGGCGTAGTCCCCCATTCTGACGGGGCTTGTCCAATAAGTTATCGAGCCGTTCACTTTCCCCACGCTCAATGCCACCCAGCCACCTCTTGGATCAGCTCCATTGTTCACATTCTCCCATGGAGCATCGCATAAGGTACGGGTGGAATTACAAGTCTGGAACTACGTACAGAAGTTTGAGAACGTTCAAGGATTTAATGCAAAAGTAGAGCTGTTCTGGAATTTAGTGGATTATAATGACCTAAGCGGTAAAGTAGATTACTCTTCGTCGGAACATAGATATGAATGTAATTGACAATTTTCTACAGTCGGTTGAAGTTGCATCGAAATCTGATATTATCGTCCACGCTGTTGGTGCTAACTGGAATAGCGACGTGGGGGGAGGTGATAGAACCACCCTCAGTCTCTCAGTGAACCAAACCGAGCTTGCGGATGCTATATTTGCGTTTGGAAAGCCCATCATTATTGTATTGCAAGGGGGTCGTCGTTTTGCAATCCTAGAGTACCATAATCGCGCTGATGCTGTAATAACTACATTCTTTCCGGGGCAGCCCAGCGGGCAAGCTATCACAGATGTTTTGTTCGGGAAATTAACCCCCGGTGAACGCATCCCAATTAGTTGTGCCATATTCAGTTAGGACCCTCCCAAGTTTCTATTCGTCTGTTCTCCTAGATATGTTATCAAAATACACACTGATCTTTATTGTAGATATAAGAATACGGCACATTATCGCTTCTATCTGGACGCAAATTGGTGGCAAACAGTATTGCTCTCTCTTCTGGAACCTCTCACAAGTCTGACATTCTCACAGTATTCCTTTGGCTACGGATTATCCTATACAGCCTTCAATACCACGAACTTCAATGCTATCTCCATCAGTGGCCAGTCGACTTTTACAAACGGAGATACCATTACATACTCCACTAAGGTCACCAATACCGGCAATATGGCCGACTCTCATGTCGTGCAAGTTTACTTGCTCATATGGGTAAGCATTATCACCCACCACTAGAGCAACTTGTAGCATTCAACCGTGTCTATCTCGAACCTGGTGAGACTGGTACCGCGACTATAGATTTAGAGGTTGATAGGTACCTGCCCATTTTAGACAGGAAATATGAGTAGTTGCTTGAGAAGGGGCCATATACTTTTGCGCTTATGGAACATTTAGGATAGGATGCTGATAAGGCTACCAATATCACTTTAGAATGTATCTAGACCTGCACACTTCAATCGCGAGGCTATTTAACACGACTCTGAATGTAACAGTACCGTTAACACTTGAAAGATGTAACGAGGGAAATTGTTTAGTAAATTATTAGTCAAATGACTCTTTTGTTCACATGGAAGTAAACAATAATTATTGAGTCGTATCATAACAGTGCTCAGTCGTTCTTATCGTGAATCAGATGCTACTGTTAGACATCTGGAACCAGAGTTCGGAATCTCCCACCCTGGAGCATATATGAAATATAAAGCTGAATATGAAGGAAATATGACGCTAATTAGGTGAGCATATGGAGTGGAGCATATGGAGTGGAGCATATGGAGTGGAGAATATGGAGTGGAGAATATGGACACTCCATATGGTTGCCGAACAGGCCCTTAGTTAACTGTACATGATATCTGAAATATTACACACCCCCATCCTTCCTTCCTATATATTTTGTTTCCTATTTCATCCACTCCCCTACTTTCCTTCGTAACTCTCGTATATCTTTCAGTCCCCTCTTGCTCAGAAGAGGGAATATCCCTCCTAAATAACGCACAACCAGACCACACAATAACAAATGGAGCTCAAAAGAACCCCCATAAACACTGGCTGGCAATTCAAGCAATCCAGCTCTCTGAATAACGGGACGGCATCCTCATTCCTCCCTGTGTCTCAGTTCCCTACCGTCGCACATATTGACCTGCTTCATCACGGACTGATCAAGGATCCGTATATCGATTGTAATGAGCTGGATACTCTATGGTTCGCGCAAAATTCCTTCCCCCCACTTCCCCCAAACAAAGTTAAATAACAAACCCCTCTTGGCTTAACAGGGTAAACGACGCAAACTGGACATACAAAACCACTTTTTCTTCCCCTTCCTCACTTCCTATCTCATCTCGCACAGCTCTCATTTTCGATGGCTTGGATACCATCGCGTCCGTTTTCCTCAATGATAAATTGATCCTCGAGTCGAGGAATATGCATCTTGCGCACCATGTAGACGTGACTCACATTATTAAGAAAGAGGGAGAGAATGAACTGGAGCTGAGATTTAGCAATGCGCCGGAGTATGGGAGGAAGGAGATGAAGAGGATCGGGTATAAGGGGAATGGGACAGATGTGCATTTTGGTTTGTGGCCTCTTTTTTCTTCTTCTTTCTTTCACTTCTTTGTGTATACATTTTCATCTCTATCCCATACAGATGCTTGACCTTTTTATTGGGCTTTAGAAGTGTTTTGTTGGGAAATAGGGTCATTCTTCGTATTGTATGGTAGATGTTGACATAAGACACAGGTGGCCCGGAACGGCTCTTCGTCCGCAAAGCCCAGTATCACTGGGGATGGGATTGGGGTCCTGCGGTCAACACCAGCGGGCCCTGGAAAGACGTCTGGCTCGAGACCTACACCTCCCGCATCTCCGAGTTTCTCGTGAGGCAACAGGTCTCTGAAGATTTACAAAGCGCGGAGCTCAAAATCACCGGCGCCGTTGAGGGAGAAGGGAAGAGCGTTGTCATACAATTAACTGATCCCTGCGGAAAAGTCATTAATGAGAAAGAATTTCCCGTCTCTGAGAAAGGTGTATTTAATGGCTCGTTATCCGTAGAGAAGGACCTGCAACTATGGTATCCGTTCCTGTACGGTTCTTCCCCACTCTACACAATCTCAGCGTCACTTCCCGGCCGCGATATCCAGACACGGAAGATCGGGTTGAGGAGATTGCGGCTCCTACAGCACGAGTTAAAAAATGCGCCTGGGACGAGTTTCGTATTCGAGATCAATAACATCCGCGTCTTTGGTGGAGGCGCATGCTGGATCCCGGGAGATTTCATGCTCCCGCGCATGACAAGACAGAGGTATGAGGATTGGCTCCTAGCGGCGAAGGGTGGGAATCAGTCTATGGTCAGTTACATTTCTTAGTTCTGAAAAGCAAAATAACACTCTGTGAATAGGAGGCTAATAAGAGAAGATCCGAGTCTGGGGTGGTGGTATTGTTGAATCAGATCATTTCTATGAGATCTGTGATAGAGAGGGCATCCTTGTCTGGCAGGACTTCCTGTTTGCATGCGGCGACTATCCGGCGACTCCTGATTTCATTGCGGCCGTGACAGCTGAAGACGAGGGCCATATCAAGAGGGTTGGTCACCATGCCAGTAAGTATTCTCAGAGTCATAGGCCCCTAGATGCATCTCTCAAACAGATCAAACTCTGCTAATCCCATATCTAGGTCTAGTCATATGGGCAGGCAATAACGAGGACTATATGCTCGCTGAGCGATGGGGATGGGAGTATGACCCCAACGACCAGAAAGGACCCTGGGACAAGACGCAGTTCCCAGCTCGGGAGATCTACGAACGGGTGCAGCCCGAGATTTGCGAGAGGTTAGCAGGAGACGTGCCGTACTGGAGAAGCAGTCCATATGGAGGAAAGACCTCAAACGATCTCACGATAGGAGATACGCATATTTGGGATGGTTAGTGTTCCTTGCCATCTGTTGGCGTACTGGAACTGCGCTAATAGGAGGACCTGTAGTGTGGCATGGCAAGATGTCGCCTTATCAAGACTACAAAGGCTACACCTCCCGCTTCATCTCTGAATTCGGGTTCGAGTCTGCCCCTAACCTGCGCACTCTGCATAAAGCCAGTACGCACACCTACTTCTGATATCCACCGAGCCTGTTCTAACTCACTACGTAGTTACCGATCCTAGAGAACGCCATTGGCAGTCACTTACTTTTGATGCTCATGACAAAGGGCCTGGGCACGAACGGCGGTACCCTCTGTATGCTGGGGAGAACTTCCGGTTCCGGCTCAACCCGCTGAAGGATTTTGTGTACTGCACGCAGTTCCTCCAAGCCGAGGCAATGAGTTATGCTTACAACCACTGGCGGAGGGAATTCCGAGGTCCTGGTAAGTTTCGCTATCATAGGGAGAGAGAACGAACAAACTAATGCCTCACAGGAGAAGAGATCTGCTCGGGCATCCTCGTGTGGCAACTCAACGACATCTGGCCTGGCACGTCTTGGGCACTCGTCGACGTTGACCTGCAACGCAAGCCGTCCTTCTATATCACGAAGCGCGCACTAGCCCCTATAGTCGTGGGGATGGAACGCGTAATCACAGCGCTACCGCCATACATTACGATGGGCTACCGGCCCACGAAATCGGCGCTGGAGATCTGGGCCGTGAACGGGCTCACTGAGGCCCAAGACGACGTACTGCAGCTCTCCGCGTGGGATATCGAAACAGGTGTAGAAGTGCCACTGCCCTCAGAGGCGGCTCAGAGGACCGTTCGATTGAAGTCTAATCAGAGCACCGAGCTGGCTACACTGGAGATCCCCCATGCGGCGCAGACCGTCATTGCGGCACGGCTCGTCTCCAAGGAAGGCAAGCAACTGGCGCGGTGGGTGTCATGGCCGGAGCCGTTGAAGTTCGTGAAGTTCAAGCCAGACCTCACAGTGACGGCGATGGTGGAGAGCTCGCAAGGGGGGGATGTCGTGATGCTGAAAGCCAATGCGCCCGCAAAAGGCGTAGTTGTTTCCGTGCCGATCGAGGAAGGCGAGGATGCTGTGTTTGCAGACAACTTTGTGGATCTAGTGCCAGGGGAAGAGATTCGCATTAGGGTAGAGGGGCTCGCGGGGAGGAGCGTGCAAGCACGGTGGTTGTGCGATTGGGAGGGCGACGGGTTTGAGTTATGACCAAAGAGATGAGAATAGATGAATAACACATGGTCTCAAAGCTAGATTGACGGGGCTATTGTCCATAGCTATGATGAGAAAAGTTATACCATCAGATGTTCATGCTATCATTTAGGCTATAACAAGCAAAATAATCTCGATGTGCTGTTATACTTCGTACAATAGTCACCACAAACTAGCTCGAATTATCTGATGATAGAATTTATGATAAGATCTCGTGATATAAATAGGGGATACTTAAATACACGTAGCACTTACCTAAATACACACACTTCGGTATTAGTCTCTCTTCACCTAACAGCCACTCATAGTAATTTACTAATAAGCATGATAGCCAATTAGTTTATAGTATATAAAACGTGAAAACATACTACATACCTTGTATGTATACAAGTATTAGTATTCTAGGTGTGCATCCACTTATCTCTTATCATAACTTCTAGAATTGAAGTTATTATCACCATTGTACGGAAGACATAATAAAACTCATGTAATAAAAACTAAAGCATATACTTGAAATGCCTTATAATTATAGTGTATTATAAGGCATTAACAGCTTNAAAAACTACTGAAATTATAAAACATTCTTTAATGTTCATTTATACACTTAAAATAATAAAGATTTAACAAATATATGCTATTTATATAATAGTCATTCAAATGTAAATAATTTTTAATTTAATAGGTTTTAATAATATTAAGAATAGGTAAGAGTAATTAAAGCTTTTATAAATTAAATAAATAAACATTTAAAGGTTATAACGTTAAATCAAACCATTAAAGTATAGTTTAATATAAACTTACTTGAAGAATATAATTTATAACTTGTGATACAACTGTACACTCAGAACACCCGTTCACACCACTAGCTAGCTTACCTCCGTGCATTTCAGTATACACGTCAAATTGTAGTCTTTAATTTCACGCAAAAATAAATCCTATCATTACAAGAGACGCCATGGGGCGAGGCTTCTGACATACTGGAGGCGATAACAAAAGCAATTCCCCTACTGGAAGAAGTGCCTATTGTAGTCATGCTTGTCGCTGCATTTACAACATTGCTAGGCTGGGCAGAAATCGTGCTGACTGCCCCGCCCGGCATCTGTATCTCTAACCCACCGGACCCCAAACTCAAGACATTGCTTCCAGATACCGTGACCGGAGCACCGCCGAGTGTGATGGCTTGGCTGCCTATTGAAATGACGGAGGCACCTGCTGAGGCTGAAATTGGGATTCCTGCAACTGTGCTAATGATGGGGCTTTCAGTGGACGAGGCAGTGTGAATAGCGAACGTTGACACAGAACCACCTGGGAATTGGACGATTAACCCGCTTGTTCCAAGAGTTGCAACATTGTTCGACCCTGCAAGGGTAACTGGTGCTCCACCAGCCGCGATGACTTGACCGTTGATCGACACTTGAGTGTCTCCGGGAGCAGCAGAAACAACATCTTCTCCAATTGTCGCAATAGCCGTTGGGGGAACGGCGTTGTGTGTACTTGCCAGAGTAGGGATAGTAAAAGTATTTTCTTTTCCGCTAGCAGATCCATCATTTACCACAATTCCCGACGGTGTAAGTTTGATTACAGAACTAGCAACTGTTATTGGATCACCGCCTAATACTGCGGTTTGGCTTTGGCTTCCCACTACAATGCTCGATGCGCCTGCTGCGGCTGAGATCACATGGCTGGCCACGGTCGCAACAGGAACTGGTGTTACGGTGGGACTTGAACAGGTTGTGTAATCTCCTTTGTCTGTTTCTCCAATCAAGATTCCCGATGATCCAACAGAGATCGTTGTAGGTTGATTATTTGAGTCTGGAGAAGTTGCAATAGAACCTGGTTTTATTTTTGGGTCGTTAGAAAGCACGACTCCGGACGAGTGAGGTATAGCGCTAATAATGTGACTTCCTACAACCCTAATTGCAGTGGATATAGTGGGGACAGCTTCCGATGGCATGGTAACTGAAGGATTAGGTTGATTTTGCGATGTTGGTGGGTCTGTTGATCGACAATTAGCTGCGGATTTCACAAATGCTTTAACCTGACTTGAAGCTGGAGATGATGGTATAGCTGATGGAATAAAAGATGAAATTATCATTAAAATAAGCGTTGGGATCAAGAATTACGTTAACGGGAGTGTAAAGGATATGTAGGGACTAACAATAGCCTTGTCTAGTTGGATAGGGAGTTGGGAGTTGTCACCTGGGCTAACTGCAGACGGAGCTGTGGTTGACTCTGCCAGAGCTGTAGAGCTAGCTGGAGTAGAGTCAGTTGGAGAAGTGTTTGTAAGGGGAGGTACTATCGTTGGAGGAGAAGAGTCCACAATCGTAGTTTCTTGGGATGTCGATATTGTAGAAAGTGCAGCGGGCGGCGGAAGGTTCTGTGCTGGGGTTAAGAAGTTAGAATGGAATAGATTTGACATTGGACTTTAAGTCAGGGTGAAATACCAGAAGTTGTGAAGATTAGAGATGATGCAGAAGTACCTAAAACTAATGTGTCAGCTAGAGAGACCATCAAACCTGGAGGAGATGTCGTCTGAGTTAGCATACTTGGGGCTTGGTCTGCAGTGGCAGTTGGTAGCGTGGTTGGAGGGATTGTAGTCGAAACAACTGGTGTGGCGATTGTTGTTGGTAATAGATTAGAAACAGGTGGAACTGCTCCAGGAGGATCGAATATTCCGTAGACATAATCTAACGGACCACAATGCATCCAATATGGACTAAAATCCATGTCAGCATTTTCTTGTCTGTGGTGATTCTGAATTGCTTACTATCCGATACGTTTGAATTGAATAGGAAATACGAATCTCGGATTACATCTGTTGTAGTTTCCAAAAACTGGGTGTGTATTGAGAAATGCTCCATCGGTTGAAAAGCTGCCGTAGGTAGACAGACAGTTACTCGTCAAGTCTCGTAACAGAAGCGGTTGCGGCGGTCCCATTCTGGTCGTAACTGTGTGGTCCGCGTATGGTTGCAATGTGGAGACTTCCGTTAGGTCCATTGAGACAACAGCGTTTTTGAATGTTGGGCCCAACTGTCCACAATCATTTTGTCCTGTTATGGTATTGACCCTCATGTATATGGATGGCGAAGTCCTGTTTTCTCTGTTCAGTCCAAGGTTACAATATCAAATGAGAATAGTGTGAGAGACTTTCAATTAAAAAGCAGGGAATCTCAATTGGTAGGGTTTGAAAAGACGACTTAATGTATGAGTACACGAGGCTACAAATAGGTCCACCGTTTTCATCTGTCCAGTTCGATAGAAGAGAATATAACAAACGGTACCATAATCAACTTGGCGGTGAAACCCCAACAGGTAAAGGATAGGATATGAATCAGAATAACTTACATGGTGACACCCCAGTCGGAGTTCCAGAGCGTAGAAGGATAAGTGATATTTCCCGAATTTTCGGGAAAGAAACTCATCTGGATAGTACCGGCAAAGCTACAATTTTATATTAGCAAGGGATTACTGCGGCTGGATCTAGAAATTTACAGTGCACATGGCGTCCATTGTATTTCGCCATTAGTCGCCGTGACCGAACAAGTGTTTATTGGGATGACTTGATCTCCCCACAATGGAGCCGATGTAATGGTGCTGAAAAAGTTCGTTGTGCTGGAGCTTGATGCCAATGTAGCTGTTGGGGTGACAATGGTTGATGAAGACGAAATAGACGTTGAACTTGAAGTTAAGTTTGTACCCCAAGATGCACTTGACCCAATTGCTGGTAAATCCGTTAGTACTATATACGAAATTGACTCAAAATATTTTCAAGAATTTGGCCAATGCTTAGGAAGACATGATCAAACCTTCAGAAATAGTCCCGCAACAAATTACCATCAGCGTTAAACATAGTCTCTGACGGTGTATAAGAGACGACATGATGAGAACAGCAAACGCATCCAAAAACAAGAAAACAAGAAAACAATGCACCAAAAACAAACGCAAACTTAGAGAGTGTCGGTCACGAAAGAGCGAAGTTGCAGATCCCTTTATACAAGGCCCAAAGGACGGAGAATCAAGCAAGTGTATTACTTGTAAGGACGAAAGGACCAAATAACCTAACAACACCCTCTAACGATCTTAACAGGCCTAGAACTAAGCGGCTGTGGGGTGCAAAGTTCTAGTGCTATTACCACACACCACCAGGGGTAATTTGGGACGCCGATACGGAAGACTTTCCGAAAGATGGCGGCAATTCTACCTAACTGGTATGCTCTGGTAGTGACCGAAAGAAGACAGATTGTGGAGCCTCTCTCAAAACAGGTGATGGGCGATCCTCAGGTTAACAGGACCGGTCAGCACTAGACGCAATCTAGGCGCCCTCGCAAGAAAAAACCCCAAACCATCGTTGCTGACCTCGAGGAGTTTAATTAGTCTTACTGTACTTACTCAGGCAGTACGTACCCCCTTACAATAGCTTTGACTATTTGGGACACAGGACCTCTGAGCACTCTGGAAGTGGAAGGGAGCCGCCAGGAATCCGAAAACATGATCCCATCCCAGACTCCAATAGTCAGCCCTACAGGCAGACGCAGATCAGGGGTAAAGGAGGCTGGGGCGAAATAAGGCAGTAGGGCTGTTGGCGGCAGGCGGATTTGAAGCGGCATCGCTCCAGATCTCATGTAGACGACAGAGCAGAGTCAGCGTCTCTTACCAATTTCTTTGTAATAGTCCATCATAGGGGTAAACTATTAGCTCAAGTTAGCAGAGAGGCTGACAGGGTGTGAGCAAGCCCACGGTGAGTACCAGACTCTCTCACTCGCAACAGTCGTTCCTTTTTGTCACTCGAGGGCTGTGAGATGTGGGCCGGTGGAGCGGCTCTCCGGGTTCCTGCTTATGATCCCTGGACTCTGCAAGATTAGGCTGGTGCTAGCTTCTTTTCCGGGCCCCAGAGGAGGCCCGTGAGTCCTTCCACGGCGTCCTGATCAACTAGCCTGGGGCTCCTGGAATTGCTGTGATCAGTCTACTGCACATTTTCCTCAACTCATCCATCTCAGTCTTTGGATATGGTCCTCGTGTGGAACATTATCTCTGATATCGAGCAGTTGCTGCAATGCGCGGCCACTTCCACGATGCATTGCTACTTCTTTTCACCATGATGACGGCTGCCACCCAATCGATGATGGGTGGTGAGCTGTTGGTGGACCAAAAAGCTGCAAATGCCACGGAGGCTATACCGTCACCCTTAGTTATTCTCCCCAGCCAATACTGTTAGATCTCTTGATTCCTGTGTTTAGTATCTTGTCTAATTGTAGCCCTAGGGGATGGAGTGGAGGGACTATGGAGCAGCTTTGCTCTCAGAGTTGGAACACCTGCCCAGATCGTCCGAGTACTGGCTTCAACCAACTCCCCCGAAACAATGGTTGTCCTTCCTCTGGGATGCACAAGTGCCGCGATAGATCCAGTGCCCAGCGACTGCGCCAACTCTCGCGGCGGACTTTTCAGCCTCAACATGTCGACTACATGGCAGGATCAGGGTCTGTTTGGTATTAACCAAGACGGAGTGGGATTCGAGGCCGACCTTGGATATTCACAAAATGCCGACTACGGGTTGGAAACTCTTGGGCTTGGATTCGTAGCAGGAGCGAACGGCCCGACGTTGGAGAAGCAGACGGTGGCAGCAATCGCTACGGCATCTCCGTTTTACCTGTGAGTGTCCGTGTCCACATAGAGAACTGGGGTGTGGCTGCTAAATGTGGCCAGTGGGATCTTGGGGATGAGTACTCAGCCGGTTAATTATTCCACAGTTGGAAACTTCTCTGCGTCTTCCTATTTCTCCACGTTGCGGTCACACCTGTTGATTCCTAGTCTGAGTTGGAGCTTCACTGCAGGCGCAAAATACAGTACGCCATTACTGCCGTAAAATGAGAGTTTTCACGACTGACCTTATTTCTAGGACTCAAGGCTGGCCAGTACGCACAACTCATCTTCGGTGGATACGACTCGTCGAGGTTCATTCCCAACTCCGCATCTTTCACCCTCAACCAAGATGTCGACCGCGACATCGTTGTTGCCATTCAATCCATAACCTTCAGTGGCACAACACAGTCATCCCTTCTTTCAACCCCCACATTCGCCTTCATTGAATCGACTGATCCAAATTTCTGGCTTCCGGAGGCAGCCTGCCAGGCATTCGAGCAAGCTTTTGGGTTATCAACCGACAATGCGACAAGTTTATATCTACTTAATTCCACACACTACGCTCAACTTCAAACAGCAAATCCTCAAGTCACATTCACGCTATCGAACAGCCTATCAGGCGGTCAGACTGTGAACATTGTTTTACCCTTCAGTGCATTTGCGCTGCCAGCTACCCCCCCCTTCACTCCAAACAAGACCCTCTACTTCCCTCTCAGAAAGGCTGCAAACGACTCACAGATCACTCTTGGGAGAGCATTCTTACAAGAAGCGTTAGGTGACCCTAGGCAGAAATTCGAACAATGATAACTAACTTGATCGTAGGTATCTAACAGTCGACTATGAGCGAGGGAACTTTTCCGTGAGCCAGTGTGAATGGCAGGATGGAGTCGCCCCGCAAATCGCCACAATTATTTCACCCACTTACAACAACAGTTTGTCTAGCACCACCCCTACCACCACTGCTACCCTTTCATCTAGACCTTCCACAGTTCCAGTTGGGGTCATTGTCGGGGCAGTGGTAGGGGGTGCTTCTGTCCTCGTCTCTGCGGTGGGACTGGGCTATTTCATCATCCGTTCACGGAAGAGCCAACCTTTGGAAGAGCCTATCGAAAATATAGGACTAACCAACCCCAGCATAGAAAATAAGAAAGACCAGACAGACAATAAATCCACATTCTCGCACCAAGAACCAAATTCCCCCTATCTGTCACACAAAATGCCTGATACGAGAGGAAGTATGTATAAAAGCGAAGTGGCGCACAACCCAGATGCCGAACTGGGGACTCAGGGCGAGATTTTCCAGATGCCAACTACGGAACACGACGAGGACGGTTATTTCGCCACAGCTCATCGAATCGCATCAGAAAGAAGGGCAATTACTATACTGCAGATAGATGGTCGGAGCCTCGTATATGAGGTACCGGGGAGTGAGCCAGCTCGTATTGAGATGGACGCAACTCCGGTCATGTCAGTGGAGTCATCTACCGGATTGCAAATCTCGCGACCTATTTCGAGAGAGTCAAGTTTGGGGTCTCCAAGTGATGCAGATAAAGTATCATGAGGGTAATCAGATGGATTCAGGTACCAGTACAGCTTCCCTCGCTGATTGTGGTGGATCGGGACAACGCTCTGATCCTAAGATGACACTCGATATATCTGTGAAGTTTTTACTTTTATGGAATTAAGTACGTTTAATGCTCTAAGTTGATCTTTGGAACCACCTTCAAACTAAAATGAGCAAACGTGGATTGTAATCTTTCTGCCTCTATCATACGAAGTGTGGCTAAATGTTGGGGAGTGGGCTTCGCTGATAAAACGTCTCTTTAAAAAGTGGTGGTCACATAACATCTGTTTCTTTTATTTATCAAGAATATACGGACTCTTGACTTAGTCGAAGAGAGGAGAAGTCAATAATATAAGAATTGTACTCATAATATCTAGTTATAGATCGTTTCAAAGCTCTTCAGATGCTTCTGGTAATACAATTCGTAGTCCAACTATCCGAACTGTGAAAATCAGTGAGATTGACGCGGTATTCACCTTAGCAATCTCAACCACATCGAGATTTGATCTTCATAACTGTAACTCTGACTCATTTCCCGGTTTGACCGATCACCTTACATTACACTATTAATTCGCGAACTTTAGAAATTATGCAATGAATACAGAATTTAGCGGAGGTCAAGGATTCCCGCGATGTCGCAGTTGGCGCTCTCTTAGATCACAGAGCAGGGTAAGAGTTGTAGTGACCTCTCTTATTTCGGTTTCCGAAACTGAGGTGGAGGGTAGAATAAAGGAGAACTATGTACAGCAATATGTCCACCTCCGTTACATTGTCCTCCCACTCTGTTCATTTGGAACTTCGTAGCCTCCCTTGCGTATACGTATAGACTTCATATTTTTAAGTGGTTGTGCACCTTGGTCATCCACAAGCTTTATATAAATGCTTAGATGATTGAGTTTGCGTTGAATGAAGATATTAAGGAGGAACCCTAAGAATGTAGATACTCTGTTCTCATAAACGTTAGTTTTTTTGAGTAAGTTNAAAAAAAGCGTAAGTATGAGTTATGTTCTGTAAAGGGTCATAGTCTAAAGAACTTTGAAGTCTTTGCATATAACTGCTTCTGGCTCTTCACCATATATCTTACTTATACGTTAGTTCTGTAGACAAGTTGATACTAAACGTGGTTTAAGTTGAAGGTCGATGAGAGGTGACAAAATTTTTCAAGGGGTTTTGAAAAAGTTAAGAGGAAAATATAAGTAGAACTCTTCAAATTCACGATCCTCAAAGTTATAGTAAACCTAAATAAATAAGAATATAATTATGGTCAAGTTGGAAAAATCATAAATTATATAAAAGCTTNAAAAGTTATAATACTTTTAAAATCAAGATCATACATAGTCTGTTTAAGGCTAAATATGAGAAATGATATGATAAGAGAGTATAAGATGCCTTGAAAGCTTTGATTAGATATATTTAGTACAGTTTTATAACTGTTCTGAGCAGCTTAGTATCTTATAACTAAATCAATCAATCAATCAATCAAGCTAATCAGAGTTATCTGACATGAGCATTTCTACGGAATTAATGTTTATGTCTATACTATGAACGGTTCGCTTTTTAACAATTTTTCTAGGTTAGGCACCGTAAGTAGTACTTTACTCATCTTGCACAAATCTCATAAATATTATATTCTAGATAACCTATCCGATCTGGAAAAAAACTCAGATACGTAAGTGTTGTGGTGGAGTTTGTAGCTGAGTAACATAATCGCAGTTTCGGGGTTTCAGAGCGGACAATCGGGGTTTTGCAGTATACTCACAATCCAGAACCCCTCTCCCCAGCTATATAACTAGGTGTCTAACGCTACTATTCAATATTAAAACCATCCATTTCTAGGTTTATCTTCTTATAATTATTAATTCTACCAATGTCACAATCCGCTGCAGTTATGGACGGTGACATCGAAGCCGTTAAGTCTCTGCCAGAGCGCATCCCATACTGGCATCTCATCTTAGATAAAGCTCCAATCACACAGGCGATGCTGGATTGGAAATATGAGGGCACCGGAACCGAGAGCGATCCTTTCCTTGTGTCTTGGATTGACAATGATCCTCGAAATCCTCACTCCATGTCAACCTGGAGAAAGTGGCTCATCACATGCATCCTTTCTATTGCTACTCTCGCTGTGGCATTCAATTCGTCGTCATACTCAGGTTCCCTCAACCAAGTTATTGAATATTTTCATGTTAGTGCTGAGGTCTGCACTCTGGGTTTATCTCTATATGTTTTGGGCTTCGCCGTTGGACCCATCTTGTGGGCGCCTTTGTGTGAGATGTACGGTCGACAGCCAATCCTCTTTATTACGTTCGCAGTCTTAACAGTATTCAATGCTGGGTGTGCTGGCGCGCAGAATATTCAAACCCTGATCATACTTCGATTCTTTGCCGGAATCTTTGGTGCGTCCCCGTTGACGAATGCTGGCGCTGTGATCGCGGACATGTTCACGCTATCAGAAAGAGGATTTGCAATGAGCTTATTTGCAACGGCTCCATTTTTAGGACCTGTTCTAGGGCCAATAGTTGGTGGTTTCCTAGGTCAATCTGAGGGATGGAGATGGGTTGAGGGTGTTGCTTCTATCTTTACAGGGGTGCTGTGGATTCTGGGCGCAGTTCTCATACCAGAGACATTCGCACCTGTTATCCTTCAGAGACGGGCAGAGAAGTTATCTGCTATGACTGGAAAATTCTATGTCAGCAAAGGTCAGCTCAATAAAGGGAACCACTCTGCTAAAGAGGAACTAACAAAGGCTCTTTGCCGGCCTTGGCAATTAATGTTTCATGAGCCGATTGTTCTCTTCTTATCCATGTTCATGTCAATTGTCTACGGTACTCTCTATCTGTTTTTCGGTGCCCTTCCTATCGTATACCAAGAAAAGCGTGGTTGGAATCAAGGTGAAGGTGGCCTTGCTTTCCTAGGAATTGCAGTTGGCATGTCAATGGCCGTGGCATATAGTATATTCGATAGCGGACGTTTCGCAGCTAGAGCTACTGCAGGACGTCGCCCAGAAGATCGTCTCTCGGGAGCCAAGATTGGCAGCGTGGTACTTCCAGTCTCTCTCTTCTGGTTTGCCTGGACCAATTCTCCCAGCATCCCTTGGCCAGCCAGCGTTTGCGCAGGAATTCTGTTTGGGTTTTTGGAATGGTCCTAATTTTTATTTCGCTCAAGAACTACCTGGTCGACGCATACACCATTTATGCTGCCAGTGTTCTCGCCGCAACTGTGATATCTCGATCATTCTTTGGAGCCGCATTTCCACTCTTTACAACTCAGATGTACCATAATCTCGGCATTCATTGGGCAACGATGATCCCGGCATTTTTATCATTAGCCTGCATGCCTCTTCCTTTCCTTTTCTATACTTATGGAGAGCGTATCCGGAGCAGGTGCAAATATGCTGCGAGGGCACAAGCTTACCTCAAGAGTCTATCGATAGTGACGCCGACATCAGAGCCAAATATTGACTCTGAAAACAAAGATGAAGGCCTGATGGATGGTACGCAGTCTGACAAAGAGGGTGCTGACAAACCCTAGTTTAGCAGGAACGTTCAGTTTCAGTGCTAAACTAGCTAGTAAAGAAAAAACATTGTAACATTGTAGCGAGCATATCATGCATAAAACTGATAGATTAAATTACGAACTTAGAGAATATATAGGCTAATGATATTAAATTGTACAATAATTAAATTTATCTAATCTTTTATCAGAATCCTGACCTTCTTGCCTGCTAAAGAAATTGAGTGCCTGAGGCTTGTTGACTGTTTCTGGTCGGGCCGAGGAGCACAAGCTTTCGGGGTTTTACCCGGGAAAACTAGATGGCGACCAGATGAACATGTGCTCACAGCGGCGCCTCATCATCATTGCATATTACAACATCCCTCCAACTTCGCGATTCAATTTGTTTAAAAAAATCTCCTGATCTTATTATGAGGACCAAGAGATCATACATCTTCTGATTAACAACGTTATTTCTGCTATGCTATGTTCTGATTACTAGATCACCATGGACACTCGTCAAAAGCTGTGTAGGGCTTGCCTTCCCTGCAGGGAGCGAAAGCTTGGTTGCGACGCTGTGAAAGTTGGCGTTCCATGTCGTCGCTGTGTAGACAGAGGCTGTGAGAATAGTTGCGTCCTACTTGCCAGACATAGAAGGGCGTTAGTACAGTATCACCATTTCATATGACTCTAATCTGACATAGAGGTATGAAAGTAGACGATTAAAGAACCGCTCCTCAACATCTCGATCACTGGATTTGCAACCAAATGATCAACTTGAAAGATCCCGCTCTCCTAGCACTCATATAACTCCTAACAATGACTTGGTAGGATTTCACATGTACTTTGCTCTACAGCTCTGACATGAAATCAGCGCACAACAATGTCCAGTATTACTCCTAGCAGCCGTATGGAGTCCTCTGATGCAGACCAGGTGCAGTCAATTACAGAATCACAGAGCTATCTTCAGTTATGCCAACAGATCGCTAATGGCCAACGACTTCCATCTCCGGGTAGAATGCTTGGGATCCAGAGTCCCGGTCGCGAGGTCATAGACTACCATAGCGGAAGGCACTATATAAGTATCCTGGGAGGGATTATTACACAAGATCGAGCTAGGCGACTAACAAGACTTGTTATTGAAGACCATAAGAAACTTACAGGTCATCACGAACTTGATTCAAGAGGGGAATTAGCTGGTTTAGACGACGCTGATATCAGTTTTCTCCATGCCAAGGGGGCGTTTAATTTCCCTCCTAAAGCGATCTGGTAAGCTTAATGTTCTAGATGCTTGGGCTTCTTTTACTAATTATGTTCTTCTTCTATCATTCTAGCGATGCACTACTAAGATTGCATTTTGAACTAGTGTTTCCTTATGCGCCCGTGATTGATCGGCTTGAGTTTATGCGCACATATGAAGCTGGCACTTATTCCTCTTTTTTAGTTAACGCGATGCTTGCAGCTTCCGTGCCGTATGCACCACTACAATTATTAATCGATGCTGGGTTCACTGATCGCCTTACTGCTGTAAGAAAGTTCTCTTCGAATGCGGTGCTACTATACGACTTTGGCTGTGAAAAGAGCCAATTGCGACGGTTACAAGGCTCAATCATCCTAGGAGTCGGCGATTACTCATACACTACTGATAAAGACTTCCGGTATTGGTTTTATAACGCCGCTCGAATTGCAACTAGGATGGGGTTGCATAGAAAGTAAGCAGACCTATACTTATTAAAGCTGTAATATTAACCATTGGAACTATAGTGATATTGCCGAAGATATGGACCCTGCGACCTATAAAGTCTGTCGTCGAATTTGGTGGGTGCTATATGTAGGTCTTCCTGTGGAGTTTTCTTTAATATTTTAAGTATATGGCTCTAAATTGGATTTTCATAGTCCCGTGGAGTGCTGCTTCTAACCTTTGGCCTCGAAAATATGCAAATATTACATAACAGCGACTCAGACACGGATCTTCTTGTGGAGAGTGACTGGGACGAGAAAGAAATTCCTAATCAGTATACATATCTAATCTCCTCAGTAACCAGAGCTCAAAAGCTATATATAATAGAGAACTCTAAATTGGCATCTATTGGTGAGCTATATCCATTAAATATGTTATAGGAGCTGACTGAGTACAGGAGCTCAGTTTGTAACAATGTACCAGAGACCAAAATTCTTTCCATCCAGAGGCTCCGAGAATGACTTAGCCGATAAGTTCTCCATGTGGCGGCAATCGCTTCCGGAAGAATTTCAAGCTGAAAGGATTCAATCCTGGTCTAATTATAACATGTGGATACTTCTATTATTAGCAGTAAGCTATCGTTTAGAGTGCATCTTCTATCGAACTTTACAGAAACGCTATAAAACCGAGAATGTAACTCTCTATGACTGGGCTACCCAGCGACTCTGGTCTTGTATGTTTGAACTCGACACCATCATTGGAAGGGCTGTAACACATGATATTATTGACATACTGCCAATGTCATTGTATGTACCCGTATTCTTCTATGAAATGTAGCTAGCTAACCTCACTGCCTCTGGTAGCATAAACTGTGTCTCAACGGTTTTAGCTCTATATATCGAAACAGCACTAGACCCTTCTGTTCCCACGACACAGAAGACCATGGCTCCCATTTATATACGATCTAATATGATTGTCCTTAAACGCTCCCAAGAAAGAATACCTATGATCAAATGGAGCGTCAGACTGTTTGAGTGGGTAGTTGCCTATAAAAGTCTCTTACGCGATGATACTACTGTTCCAGAGATTCTAGCCTCTAGAGAAAAGGAAGTAGAGCAGTATAAACCTATCAATACTTCACTTCAAACTGAAGGTTTTGGCTCTACTTTTGCAAATGATATTCCAGGAGATTTAATAGATGCAAGTGGCTTATTTCAAGACTGCTTTGGGTTCGATTTTCTTGATAGCCTCAATATGCCACAATGGGAGACTTGAAAGGAGATCATTTATATCTACGTTGAAACTATAGGTTTCTATATGTAATATTAGCGATAAATGACAATGATTTGTTAGCTTAATAGTAACTCACCGCAATAGTTTATATTAGAACCGTCATGGTGGCTGGTAGTAAAATCTTTTTATACGCTCTTCCGTCTATCCACAAGTATAATCAATCAATACTCTTCTTTATAGTAAAGAGAACAAAAAAATGGACGTCTTTTTACACTTTATTATCAAATGAAGTGCTTGTATAATACAGTTACATTGTTAACTGTGAGATACGGTGCCAGTCTGAAGAAAGAGATCCCTGGAGTGATGTAGAATACATTCCAGGGAATATATCATAGAGCCTAGCACGGTTAAGAAGGGTACCCAAGTTAAGAATCCTTGGTAAATTCTAACCCTTGCTTAAGTAGTCTTAGTTACTTCTATTTAGTAATGCTTAAGTAATATACTACGTTCAAACATAAGTTTTTAAACTAGATGAGATCTTACCTTAAATAAAGTTTTTATACAGTTCATCTGTTATTATAAGGATATTAAACATTTGTATCTTCTGATTATAAATACAAAATTTAAAGTTAATAATAAATATTAACAAGTTAAGTATTTTTTGAATTAAAAGTATAAAAAAATAAGTTAATTATTTTAATAGATTATAACTTTAATTTAAGTTAAAGAGTTTAATTTTAATAATTTAAATTCTCTTAAAAGTAATAATAAGATTAACAGGTAAAATATACAATTATAAGTATAATAATTAAAAAGTATAAATATAATTTTAAGTATATAAAACTAAAAGTTAATGTTAAGTTTATAAAGTTATAATACTTCTTGTAAACAAATTGTTTAAACATTTAAAATGAATTTTCTCTATTATCATGTTATATTATATATCAATTAAACAAGTATAATGTATTAATTATAATGTTTATAATTTTAAATAATATAAAGATATTTAAAAACATAATATAATTATAAAGTATAAAATAAAGTAAAAACTTTTAACTAGAACAATTCTTTTATCATTTTTATAATAATATTAAATGTCAAGGTTGTTAATACATAAAGTGAAGAGAGATTAGGAGGTTAAAACATAATAGGAGATTAATAGTATAATAGTAGTTAGTTAAGTATAAATTCACTTTAAAACTTAAGGTTCTTTTAAAATTATAAGATTAATCTCTAACTCTTGTCAAAGAGAAGGGGAAAACCCTCTTTTTATAAACAAGAGTCAGCAGTTAAGAAGTAGTTAAGACTTAGACCTTGATCTTTTTCACCTCTTCATGTAATTAACATACTAAAGCCTTGACAATATCTCCTCCCTTTTAAGCTCTTATTCTTAAGAGTTATTATTATACTAATTGTTAAGATATAACAATAGAATATAACATTCTCTTATTCTACAATTAGACTTTAGACAAAAAATGCTAAACTTAATACTCTTGTCTTTAATGCCTTAGTATGTTTATCATTTTAACAAACATAAAATATCTTTTAGTATTAACCTTATAATAAGGCTTTAACAACTCTTTTGTTGTCCTCTGAAGATCTTTCTTTATTCTTTTAGTTTAACATTATAAGTTATAATAAGGTTAACAATTAAACGTCTTGTTCTTATTATAAACTTCCTCTTTAAACAATAGCTTATTTACAACTTAATAATTATGAACAATATTAAGCTTTACAATGAGGATATTATTACTCTTATTCTTTTAACATAATTTCATTATGTTAAATATATTTATTAAGAAAAGCTTTAATAATAAGATTCTCTTAACCTTAGGCTATTGTATAAATCTATTTAAATAAGTATTCTCTTCTTCAATTCTACTTCTTTTTCTAAGTATCAACTGACAATCGTTAGTATTACCTTTCTTTTTGAAGAGATTTACTATATTCCCTTAGCTTTTTACTAGTACAACTCTTATTAAGCTATAACTATTTCACTATCCTTCTTCCTTATTATACTTCTCTTTCCTTTACCTTTGTTCATTAAGAATTACATAGTAAAACTGTTTCTTGTTAAGTTATAACTTGTTCTTTGTTACTCTCTTCCTTGATTTCTCAATTCAACTTGCTTTTTACCTTCTTACCTTACTTTTGTTTTATACTTTTGTATAACATCTTCATCTTCATTTAGTTATTATTTCCTTACTCTAAGAATCACATAGTAAAATTANTTTTTTATTAAGTTATAATTTATTCTTTGTTATACTCTTCTTTAATTCTTTAATTCAACTTGTTTTACACCTTTTATTTAACTTTTAAATATCTCTTCTTTTTTTCTTATACTCTTGCTTTACTTTAATTATAATACTTATTAACCTCTTGTTAAGTTTTAAAGATAACATTAGTAAACCTTAAATCCTTTGTCCTTACTAATAAAGAAGTATTATGTTAATGATGTCTTTATAACTTGTTTAAGTAAAAAGTTAATATTTTGTAACAATATGTAAATAATACTAATAAGTTATAATTATTGTTATATAATTACTTTATTGTTATTATATAATTACTTAATTAATACTTTATAAGCTAATCTTCAAAATGTTTATACTATAAGTAGAACAATAAAGCTTATCTTCTAATAAGTATATTTCTCCTTCTTTGTTTACTCTTATAAACTGATAATTAGTCATTTATTAATCTCTTATTAATTAACTAGTTTGTTAAAGGTATAAAGTAAAGTACTTTATACTATTATTATTATGTATAATAATATTCTTAACATAAGTTTTAATATAATAGTTATTATTAATGTTAAGCTCTTGTTAACTTGATATTAAGATAATATCAAGGTAATACAAGTAACTGTTTTGAAAAGCCTTTAATTTATTAAGAACTTTAAAAGTATACCTTCTTTATATCTTCAAGAAATCAAGTAAGAAGAGTTAGCTAAGCAAAAAGAGAAAAGTATCTTAATATTAAAGTTATTAAGTTATTCATTGAAGAAAGTGTTTAAAGATATAATAAGTCNTTTTTAAAGAAGTAAAAGATCTTTGTACAAATTATAATAAAGTAATAAGTTACTTATATAACTATTATTAGATAAGTATTAATCAAAGGATAATATTTTAAAGTAAAATGTTACAAAACTACACCATCTAGGTCACTGGATAGCAAGGGTAAGGTAAATGTTCAAGGACAACGAAAATGTGTAATATACAAGCAAGTGACTAAGTCAAGGGCAGGATCTAGTAATGTATTTAAGTTGAATATAAGAAGTTTACTCTTATGTTCTTATAATATGCTTATATAGATAATGAAATCTAACTAAACCTCTTGGACCTCTTAGGTCCCTCAGGTCCATGAACCCCTTAGACCCCTTAGGTCCCCTGAGTTTTAATCAGGTCATGTGATTGTTAGGTTCTTTATATACACTTTGTTGTATATTAAGCCTTAGGCTTACATTAATCATCATGTTATAGTAAAACTTATAACATTATTCTCTTTTCTGCTTAATGTTGTCTTAACATTAAAATGTTATCTTCGAATCTTCCTTTGTTTATTAATTCTTCCTTCCTTTTTAATATATTACTTAAACAATAACATTCTAAGAGTAGCATAGAAGAAAGGACAAGATTAAGAAAATATTAAGAAGTATTAAACTTAGGAGATCATATAACAAAGTATAGTATTAAGATGTCTTCTTGTGGTTTTTACGTCTAAAACAGTTTAATCTGTTTGATGGTTTCTGAGTTCAACCGTTGTAATGAGTATGCTTATAAAAGGTGTAAATGCAAGAGTAAAGGCATCCTTATAACTTCTTAAGAAACCTTCAATAAGGAGAAAGCTTGTCTTGAGGCTGAGGAGGAAAAGGCTACTCAGGCTATAGCTAAGAACATAACCTATCTTATTTATCTTCGTAAATAAAAGAAGTTCCTTCACTAATGTACTAGTGAAATAATTCATTATGGACTTTCTTCTTTGAATGAGTTGAATACTACAGAAGAGAAAGAGAAACAAGAGAAACTGTCTGAAGAGTTATGTTCTGCTTATGTAAGTAAGGCTTCTTCCTTTGTTATTGACCTCTTCTTCTCTGACCTTATGATTCTATTACTTGGAAATCTGTTCTGGGATAAGTTTGACAATATACCTCTAATAACTCTTCACAATTCATGAGATTAGAAGTAAGTTCTTATCCATTCTCATTCTCTGGATATCCTATCCATTTAACTAAGTATTACAGTTTCTTATAATGCATCTTATAGCTGATGATTTTCTCAACTTCATATTCCCTTTCTAGATCAACTTCCTCTAGTATTAGTATTTAAGCGTTTTCAAGTGTTAGTTCAAGAAGTAAAACATAGAAAACAAGATATATCTTAATTGTTATTAGTAACTTTAATTTATATATTAAAGGTTCATAAACTTCTTCAATTTTATATAGTCTTATCTTTACCTAGTTTAGTTTATCACTTGGTCTTGTTGTTTTGATGTTTTTTCTAAGAAGATAAACTTTATTCTCNTTTTTTGTATAYTAGTTYTATCAAGTGTTTGTGATTATGATACTTCTTTATTCTTTCTTTAGTATATTGAAGTGAGTTTCTGATTCTTTCTTGCATTTTCTTTATTTGTTTTGTATAGATCTTTATTGATTTACTTGTAGATTCCAATTCCAGTTTGGTATGGAACTTCTTTTGGTTTTTGTTTGTAATTTGTATAAAATGGAGTGATCTTAGTTGATTTGTATGGTATACTATTGTATACCATTTCTGCTATTAACAAGTAATCAACCTAATTATCTTGATCATAGTTGATATAGTATCTCAAGTATCCTTTTAACCATCTATTCAAATGTTCTGTTTTTCTGTTAGTTTGTAGATATTATGTTGTTGACAACTTCCTCTTGACTTTTATTCTTGTTGTTATTGTCTCCTAAAACTTAGATGTAAATCTAATATCTTTATCAGAGATTATCTGTTTTGGTAATCCTTATTAAGATACTATTCTTTGTAGGAATATATTGACTACCTCTTCTGCTCCTTAGGTCTCCTTAAACAGCTTAAATGTTGTATAATTAGTATAATGTTCAGTTATCATAAAGATAGAGTTATACTTGACCTTTGTCATGTGATCTGTAGAAACTAATAGTTTTATGATAAAATCTTATTTGATTAGTTCTTATGGATTATCAAGTATTTGTGTAAGGTATAATTGTCCTTAAGGCTTTCTTCTTGGATTCTTAGCCTTCTTATAGATTTCATATTCTGTGATTACTTTCTTAATTACTAACTGTAGTTTTATGATGAAGTAATCCTTATTGATTTGGTAATAGTATTAGGCTACTCTTATATATCCATTATACAGTAGGCTATGTTATTCTTTGACAAACTCCTCTGCTAGTTTCGTTGGTATATATAGCCTTTTGTTCTTATACTAAATGTTCTTAATTTTCTTTTACTTATCTTTGGTCATGTTTGGTAAGGCATTTTCTTCTTTCTCCTTTTTNGGTTGCTTTGTTGATTTGATTAGCTTAGTGTTTGTCTGTAATTGTGGTTATAATTATAAGTTGTCCTTTATTGTATACTAGGAATCTGCTCTTGTCTTCCTTTAATATAAGTTTACTTTCTTCTTTCTCTTTGGCTAAGTACTCAGGTTTCTGACTTAGAGTATTTACTCTTCCATTGTCCTTACCTTTAATATAAGTAATCTTAAAATCATACTTGAATAACTTCTTTGCTTATTGTACTTGTCTTGTATTCAACTGCTTAATTGTCATGAAGTATTAAAGGTTAAGGTGATCTGAATGTATATTAACTGTTTTGCTGGATCTAACAGTATATACTTTTTAATACTTTAGAACTTTTATAATGGTTAACATTTCCTTATCTGATGTTTAATAGTTTCTTTTAACAATGTTTAACTTTCTTGACTAAAATGTTAATAGTACTTGGTAATGTTGTTTACTAATCTGTTGTGATTATGATAGTACAACTTTTAATATTACATCAGAGGTATCAGTTTTAATTCTTATTCTTTTTTCTGGATCAAAGATTCTTAAGAAATCTCCTTTCATAAAAGTATCCTTAATGTTTTAGAATGCTTCTTTCACAATGTTATTCTATTCATAGGCTTGATCCTTCTTTATAAGTTCAGTCAATAGCATAAAGATCTTAGAATAATCTTTCACAAATCTTTGGTAATAGTTGGCTAACCTTAAGAAACTTTGTAATTGCTTAATTGTTTTAAATGCTTTCTATTCTTTAATTGACTAAATCTTATTGTTAAGGGTTTTTATTCTTTCTCCAGAAATACAATGTCTTAAGAACTAAACTTATTCCTTATAAAATTCGCATTTTATTAGCTTATAGTGTAATCTTGCCTCTTACAACATTTGTAGAACGAGTTTAACATGCTTTGTATGTTCTTTAATACTCTTCAAGTAAATGATTATATTATCAAGATATATTATTATGAATTTCTCTAGGTATTTTTTTTAATATCTGGTCTATCATTCTCTATTGTGTTGTTAAAGCATTGATTATATTGAACATTATAATCAATAACTCAAATAATCTGTATTTTATTCAAATGATAACTTTCTATTCATCATCTCTTTTAATCCTAACCAGATTAAATGCTGACTATAAGTCTAACTTAATGAATATGATAACTCCCTTTAACTTGTCCATCATTGAATCTATTAATAGTAAAGGGTATTGGTCTTTTTCAGTCTTATTATTCAAGTGTTTATAATTACCACAAGGTCATCCTAACAGATTGTCTCCTTTCTTTGCATAGTGCAGTAGTGCTTTGGCTTCACTATGACCTTCTCTGTATAGACTTCTAAGCATTATCTTCTTGAGTAACTATTTTTTCATTGTCTTATCTTCAGTGAGAGTTGTTTGATAAATTAATCTATAAGCTAGTCTGAACCCTTCTTTAAGCTTTATCTCATGATCTTATGGTTTATGCTCAGGTAAGGCTAAATCATCAAGTCTTTTTATGAATAACTTTAATTATTCATAATATTCTTCAAGAATATATTTCATAGTTTCATTGACATGAATAGCTCTTAAAAATATAGTTTCTTCTAAGAAGGTAATCATACTTGTTCTTTAATCAATTATTGGATTATACTTCTTTATCCATTCGATTCTTAATATAACTTGATATATTCTTAACCTTATAACATCAAAAGATATTTTTTCTTAGTAGCTTCTATTATATCTTATATTTAAGTTTTGAGTTTGAATGTCAACATGCTTCTGAACCTTAGTATTATTCGTTAATGATATTAGGTAGTTGTTGTCCTTAACTCTTATGCTGAGTTCAAGTTATTTTATGACTTGTTCATTGATGAAGTTCCTTTTGGCTTTTAAATTGATCAAGGCCTTTATTAGCTTTTTATACAATGTTATATCAATATATAATGAACTTTTNACTGTTTATAAAGTAAAGATTGATATTTCTAGCATTGTTAACTAACATGTTATCATTGATTTCCAAGTTTTCAGCATTTTCTTCTAATTCCTTAAAGAGTGTTATTTGTCTTTTAATAAGATTTCTTAGTCTTGGTTTATCTAGGCTTCCATTGTTCATGAATGCTTATGCATCCTGTACTCATTTTGTTATCTTGTTTCTAAGGTGTTCTCTTATCTTAATGATAAAAGCATTACTTATCATAAGAATCCTTCCTCTAGAATTCAAAGGGTATACTGTTACTTCTTAGTTGAACTGTTCATTGATTCTCTATAGTAATTCATCTTCTTCTAGTAATATAATAAGTACTTTTAAAGGTAATGAATCTTCTTTTAATTCATTAACTGTAAATAACACTTTTATATCCTAGTTAGCTAGTTCAACAACAATCTCCACTGATTCCCTTTGTTCTTGTTAAGCATAATACTGCTTAACTTCAGGTAATTGTTCTACTGATTTTCTTAAACCTTAGATTTCTCTATACTAAGTTTCAGCTTCTAATCAGTCTTGTTAGTAGGTTATCATTAGAAATCCTTTATGTTGTATGTTATATCTTCCTTATACAACATAGCTTAACCCTTCTTTAATTATTATCTAAGCTTCTTTAGGCATCTGATCAAAATCATCTTGGATTTGAGTTCTTTCTACTGACAAGAGGAATTTGCATGATCTTTTCTTTATGATAATACTTTGGAGGTTAGTCTTATAGACTAGAGCAAGATCTCCAATATCAAGTTTATATGCTTTAACAGTTGTTTCTTCTTATTATACAGTTTTAAAAAGTTAACTTCTATCCAAGATTTCCTATCCTCTCAATCTTCTTATGCTAATTGTGAGATAGTATTTTAAGATTAACAATTCCTTAGAAATAGGATATTGTTCTGTTGGTATAACATTGAAGTTTAATAGCATAATCATTTAAATTCTACTAACTCTTGGAATCGATCTCTATCTGCCTTAACCTTCGTTCTAGTTATCATCTTGAGGATATCTTATATATCAAGTTCTTTTTNATAAGTACAGAATCTGTCTCAAGGATTCTTGTTATTGTTATTTTGTCCATGTTAGTCTTAATAATATGATGTAGTATAATTACCAAATCCTGGTAATCTTCCTCTTCTAAGGAGTTATCTTCCTTGTTTAAGCCTTTTTTNGTCTGAAGATTCTGACAAGATATCCATAATTCTTAGGATTCTTATAACTCTAACTTTAACTAACAAGCTTGACTTAATGTCTTTCTTATGGATATTTGCTATATGCCTAGAAAATCTACACTTGAAATATAATTTATTTTTCCTTTTGTTATCAAGTTCTTCAAAGGAGATTCTAAAGGAATTCCCTTTCTTATTTTTTCCTTTAAAGTACTTCTTTCCTTTTCCTTTAAAGGTCTTTGCCTTCTTCATAACATCCAACTCTATAAGGTCTCCTTAATCCTTCTTGCCTTTAATCTTTCTTCTATTGAAGTATGATCCCCTTTTCTTGTCTAAGATCATCTTATACTGTTCATTCTTGATCTTGATAGACAAGTTGACTAAAACGTTAAATGTAACAATAACAAGCTGTCAGTACAGTTCTTCTTTGATGGAATCCTTCAATCTGGTCTTATACTAGTGTATATATACTTCTTCTCCTTAGTTGACTAATACTGTATACTGGTGATAGAGCATTGTATATTCACTAGGACTTTTGGTTTGTCTAAGATGAGCTAATTGTCTTTTAGCATTTCTTTTTTNCGTCAATATCCTTATACAAGCATTTGAGTTCTCTTGTATAGTTTTCCCAACTCTTAAGGATGTTTCTTACTTCTTGGTTTGTTGTTCCTCCGTTTGTAATGAACTATTCATCCTTAAAGGGTTAAAACTAAGTTTTAACTACTCCTCTCAAGTATGTGGACACCCACAGAACCTTATGTGTATCTCTAGGCAGTAGGTGATTGTTCAACACTAAATAAGTTCTTATCTGAGTAAGGTAAGCTTTTAGCTTCTTTTTATTCTTATAGAATAGATTTAGTCTGGTAATTTTGACTTCTTTAGGGGTTGCCATTAGAATTTGCTCAACGTTACTCTTTAGCTCAAAGTTTGGATCAAGGTTTAAGCTTAAAGCTCTTAATGTTAGAATTGGTTCTGGATTAGTTTTGAGTAATGGAGGTGCTAGCTTCTTTTTTGCAACTCTTGATGATTCCCTAACAATTAATCTTTCTGTTGACTTAACAGGTTGTTTTGGTAGCATAACAACTTCCTTTAACATTCCTCTTTGGATGTTAGTTTCCATGATAGTCTAATTCTCACCTTGATCTTTTTCAAAGTTATCTTCTGAACTTTTCTTAAATACTTCCTTAGATCCCTCCTCAGATTCTTCTTTAAAGCCTTTTTCAGAACCTTCTTTAAGTTATTGTTTGTTGTTGTTATCCATTAGCATGTCTGTTTCCAAATCCTGATTTATCAAGATAGGTAATGTTCAAAATGTTACAAAACTATGCTATCCAGGTCATTGGATAGCCAAGGGTAAGGTAGATGTTCAGGGATAATAGAAATGTATGATATATAAGCAAGTGACTAAGTTCAAGGTAAGGTCTAGTAATGTATTTAGGTTGAACATGAGGAGTCTACTCTTATATTCTTATAATATGCTTATATAGATAATGAAATCCAACTAGACTTTTTAGACTTTCCAGGTCCTCTAAGTCTATAGACCCTTTGGACCTCTCAGGTCCCCTAGGTCTTAATCAGGTCACATGATCATTAAGTTCTTTATATACACTCTGCTGTGTATTAAGCCTCAGGCTTACACCAATCATCGTGTTATGGTAAAACCCGTAACATTTACTATAAAATATTAATATAAATAATTATAATTATAATATATAATTTAAAACTTACTAGCAATTTTTTNATTGTACAAATAACTGTAACAGTTCTAGGATTATTTGGATTTTCTTGAGGTAAATCTAAAATCTTAGTTAAATAACCTTTTTNCAAAGATTTTTNGGTTGTTTAATTGGTAATTCAAAAGTAATAGCATTTTGACTATTATTTATAGTAATTGAAGTAGAATAAGCCATTTTGAAAGTATATATAAATATATAAATATAAAAGTATAAAATAATATTAATATTATATTAAGTTGTTATTTGAACTTATAATTATAATTTTAAAATGTAGAATATTTGCTATATATATATAGATAAATTCTTATTATAATAACTTGTAAAATCCGAAATAGTTACTAAACAACATTCAAATGATTTTTAAACAATTTTTAAATATATTATAAATCATAACCATTTATAATACTTGATTTCAAATTATAATATTACTTTGTTGTTGAGTTATTAATTAAATTGTCAGATTTGTAAAGTAAAACAAAATGATAGAATTTTAAGGTATAACATTATAAATCAAACTGATAAGAGATAAGAAATCGAGTTATTCCTATTTAAGATTAGTTTGTATTATATAATATATTTGTCAACAAAAACTAAACTAATTTAGGTTTAGCGTAATCACGTGATATACTATTCGAATAATTATTCGAATATTCAAATATTATTTGATTTGATTTGAATAATACGTTTTTATGATTTGATTTGAGTTGAATAGTAGTTTATATTCAAATCAAATCAAATCAATTCCAATACTGCAAGTTACTAAAATCATAATCTTTTACTTTACTTTCACTTTCATTATAAAATTACAAGCTTTCACAAGTATACAAGAGAACTTTAAGAGTTTACAGAACTTTATATTTAAGAAGATTAAGAAACTATTATACCTTTGAAAAACTTTTGTCTAAGCTTTTATAATTATAAAGTTTATTACTTATAAGTAAATACTCTTTGTACTTATGTATAACTAGCTTTATTTTACAACTAATCAAGTACCTTATGCTAATACTAGTAAACTATATATATATAACTTAAGAATAACAAGAAACATAATAAAAATAAAAGATATAATAAGGAATACAAGGGAAAATAGACTAAAAACTGTTACAAGGATGACAAAGAGCATTATAAGGGTAAATTAAGAGGTATGAATTGAGAAATGAAAATAAGGAATAACAATTAGACTTATGAAGAATAACTAACTTGAATTCTTAGAAACCAAGGTTTATGAATATTATCTTGACAAGAAAAGTAATGTAAACTTTTAAAACTTGTTCTAAGATGATTTTAAGGACTTCATTATTAATTACTTTAGAATAATCTTTTAAAAAGAGTTATAAGACTTATATAATTACCTTTGTTATAATGATATACAAGTAATATATAATAATAAGAACATTATAATTACTCAGACTCTTGTAAATGTATTATAAGAGGAAGAATAATATGTATAAGACGAAGAAGACCTTAGAGATACCTTTTATAACCTTCAAAAAGGACTTATTACCTTTATAATTATTATACTCCTTAAAACTATTCAACTTATAAACCTTTAAATTAGTTTTAAAGTTCTTAATTCTATGTTTATAAGCTGAGAATCAAGTGCTTTTATAACCCTTTAAAGTGAATAACAATTTTATAAACTATAATAAAATAATAATCTTAATTATAAGCTTAACTTATTATTATTATCTTTAACTTGACTTGTATACATGAAATAAGTCTTTAATATTGTTAAAATATATATAGAAGACTAGAAGTATAATAGAGTAATTAATAACTTTGAATACAAGTTGATAATCTTTAAGAGTTATTATAAACAAGTAGAATTACCAGAGGAATTCTATATTAAAGCATTTCTTATTATGTTAACAAGACTAACAAAAGACTATTTCATTGTTAATAACCTTATTAAATGTATATTTAAAGAGGTATATACTTATTTATGTAACTTCTACAAAGGACTTATATATTATCATCAAATCTATATTGAATAAGAAGGTATAACATTAGCCTTGATTATAACTAGAAACTCTAGGAAAATAATGCTTAAAAACATGTAATTACTTATTAACAAGCTTTAAGAACTTTAATATAACCTTTAACTAACTTACAAGATAATTAATATTCTTTATNAAAAAGTTGATTATTACTTAAGGATCTTCAGCATGTAAATATATTATTTTAAACTTATTAAAAGACTTAGAACAACTTATTAACAAACTTTACTTGTTTATTATATTATATAAAAAGGNAAAAAGAACAAGAACATTATAGTAAAACTTACTTTATAAATTGTTATTATTATACTAATTGTAAAACAAGCTAATAATATTACTCATAAGGCTTTAAACATACTACTTTATATCCTTAGACATAAGGAAGATGTTTTATATATAAAAGAGAAGGTTATTAATTATAGAAATACTCATAAGAGGAGTAAGATGTTGAAAAAGTACATTTTNAAAGTTAAATACACAAACTAATTCAACTTTACTGTTTATAACTTTAAATAATACTTTGAAAAGCAATTTCAATAATATATTACTAATTATGAAGGTGATAATTCTGAGGAGGAATTAAACTTTACTTTTAAAACCCTTTTTGTTAATAATACTGATAATAACCTTAATTCAAAACCTAAAGAACTTGAACAAGGTGATTTTACATTCTTCACCTTATATAAAAGTATTCTAGTAAATTTAACTATTCTAATTGCTATAGAATTAGCTAACAACACTTTCTTATACTAATTAATAGTTAAAGTATTAATAATCAAAACTTACTCTTAGGATATTAACTCAAAAGCCTTTATAATAATTACAACGGAAGTATTTAGTATAATAAGCTTAACAAGGTATAATTTAAGGCAATTTCATAGAATCATAATTGATATAAGAGTTATAATAAACTCTACAACTAGTTATAATTAATTCAAAGCTTTACAATGAACAGGCTAATCTATAGTACTTAATACAACTATCAAAGGTATAGTAAAAGTACAATTTAAAATCAAGAATACAACTTTGATAAGCTTTATATTAGTGAATATACTAATTAAGTAAATTGAATTCTATATAATTATGTTAACTATATCCTTCTTATTATACTTAATGAATATAGATTGATTAAATATATATTTCAACGACCTTACAAACTAATTAATTACCTTATAAGGAAATATACTAATTGTATGACAATTTAACCATAACTTTCTCCTTTAAGACATTTTCTTATAAGCTCTTGTCTTTAATTCATTAAAAGAAGACTCTTGTTTCTTGACTAATATAGAATTACAATGCTTATACTAATATTTTGACTACTTGTTAATAACTAGATTATAATACATATTAAACTATACAAGTTATAATATCAATAAAAACACATTAGAATACCTTATTAAGTTTTATGCTTATTATTAATATTATAAGAAGTCATTAAGAAGRTTTARATTCAACTTACAAGATAATGTTAACTTTAACTACTTTTATTATCATTAATATCTTTTATATTGATAACAAACTTTATACTTTATATTATTAGTGAGGGAATACATTATTAAGTTAGTAAATAACTTTAAGATATTAACATAAAGTATATTTAGAATGCTTTATACACTTGTTGAATTAATACTTATTTAAAACTTTTTAAACTAGATTATAACTAATATTARAAAAAACTTTATTAATAAAAAGTTTTAACAAAACATTATAACTATAAGAATAACCTTAAAAGCAATCTTAATAAAAGCTTATAACTTAATTGGTTATATTAAACAATATTATATACTTATATAATATGCTTATTAGATAATTACAGTTAAAATTTATAATCTTAATAAAGATATAACTTTACAAATAACATTCAAAGTTGTTAATGATTTAATAAGACTTAACAGACTTATTCTTATACTACTAGTTTACAATGTTTACTTATATATATTAGAATTTAACACTTTAACCTTAATTATTAACTAAAGAGTWATAATAATTAAANAAKRCTATNAAAGGAAATTAGCWAAATCWAAGTAAAGATAACANAGTATAAAANTNNNGCAATTAATATGTGTCGGTTCACCTCTACGGTGAACGTACATCTCCAATATATAGAGGTAATACGTGTTGATATGGTAGTTGATTGTTGTTAGCTATAGGTAAGTTCGTACTRCRGTAGTTATATRRGGAGTACTGCCRTGCARTACYGCCCTCCCTTACYRCAACCGAACTARCCTTATCTTATCTACACRTRCACYTAATCTACACATGATTCTAGCCTACATATGACCATGCTAACACTGACAACAACTAAAAGTARTARCAACTGTAAAAGTTGTAAAAACAGTAGAAAAACAATAGTAGACTGAAAAGACARTARCRAATATAAAGGCTCYTGTAAGTRTACAAAGGYACYRTAAAAAGCTYYGTAGTTCTATCYYACTTTTAAAYTCCYTATAGCACTCYTATAGCTYYATARCCGTTTTTARACCCTYATAACACCTTTAATTCCTTYAGTTCCAAGYTCTTTTCRTTCTACYTATTCTATYAYATRTAAGCTAACTTCRTTCTTGTCAATTARGTCTCTRAGTRCTYTACAAGCCTTGGATTTCGTCATAGAATCTRCARGGTTAYTATTACYATCGATCCACTTAACCTYAGTGATCTCCTRAYGTTCATATGATTAGCATAAACAYATAAGGTCTACYATGARTCRTTTCTCCTGTGTARTACCCAATTTGACRAGGCAATYGTAYAGCRACTTCGAATYRGTGYAAAGAACAAGTRRAATRGTCATTTCAAGGATTYTCTTRATAGTCARCTTYARGGCARCYTYAATATCGAATYYATGARYTATARYRTARAGTTYTRAGGYTARTACACTTCTGGTAACCCTCTTGCACTTGATTGAAGAYYAGTRRAYGATATTTCCCTTCATATTRRCGTYTGTAAGTATGATYATATACTCAATCTGTRAGGAGARGTCTGCATTATTCGCAAAAGAGGTGTTTGTGAACAYTAGTAACTGAAGAGAATTATAATYAARTAGTATATACTTAARGCCTCTTTCAACATTGTTRATTTGTCAYTGTAAACRYTTGTTRARTRCYTTAACRTCTTTCTCCTGAGGATTGACTATCTGARCARCAAAGGAAAGATCRAAAGYARCCTYTGGTTRRCTAAYARTARTTATGTATRCTCCYYRAGCTCTYTRAGCTAYATACTRGTCTTTAGGTGTTAYTGCCTTYYGTAARGTTCCTCTTGYACTGAYRAGGTCYGATGGTTARGAGCTRACAAGCYTAAGGTTCTTRCAYTRTYRTTCYTRGTTGAAGGAAATYRARTTATYRTTCARGGTAATCAAGCTACCGTTGAATTTAATCRGGTTATTGATTRYAAGTATCTCCCTGGCCTTAGCCTGAAATTTAAGCTTCTTTTRCTCAACGTYTRCAAAGGTGTYRTCAGCTAAAAACAGTRTATYGTCAGTTTATAAGCTAACAATTCTAAATCCAAGGATATTAATATACAATAARCAAAGGTTGTATGTAGACTAGCTCATCTGAAGTTRTTYAGTATRATARYAGTRGTAAGTATTRAACYAATGGTTCCYTRCTTCAAGGACTYTGTACARAGGCTTRACAACCTTTAAAACAGTRTYTTCTCCTATRCTTARCTCTGTARGAGGACGAATATAAAAGTCRTGATTTAGGTCTGTATTCGATTGGACATAAGCTTGTGATATATCTTGTARGTAAAGCTTTTTCTYTRGCATTGTARYTGYAATARYTAAAATCAAGYRCTRACTRACTYGTTRGATTGTARGTRATTARGTCAAAACCARGTCCTTTTYAGCATYRTTATARRCTTGAACAACTAAGCATGACTTTTCGAAGGYTAAGCTTGTTCTAGTATTCTTAACCTYATCGACGAACTTAGAATTAAAGATTCTAATGCCTTTTAAGATAAGTGATATAGATATAGCTTTGAATATACCCTTTTCAAGTAGCCCATTGATTTCCTTATGTTGGGATTCCTTAAATTACTCTGTCAGAGGTGTGGTTCRAAGTTCTTGTTGTATATAAATTGTAATATCAGCTATTRAAGCCTGAACARCATTCTTTTARGGTTTRCTATGATATTGTTTARGTRRCTCTRTAAGTGTARCTAGTACTAGTTRAGGTTYAGCCTGAATTGTATCCTYGTTRTATTRGATTTCYTAGGYGYTYTGTRGTTGYTRAGTATTYTGTARTTCCTGAACMTYGTCTTCTTTCARGTATAGTTTTACYACARTACTCYTGAACTYTGTAAGGCCATTCRGTAGTTRTAGTTTAYAAGTCTTGTTATTCATTTCTARCAGYTTGAATAGGCCTTTCCAGCTTCCAGCATRYYCTCCATTGCYCTCACRYYATACAAGCAYGTYTRAATTGAGTRGTAAGTCATGGATARCTRTYGTTAAGGGTCYATTTYGTTGATTCAAGGCATCTTGTACTTGTCTYTRRGCATGATAAGCCYTGATCTCGTTCATAGCCTTTTTAGCTGTTGCAGTCTGTTGARCTACTGAAGGGGCARGAGCATCAAGTTCTGACATATAAGGGAATGCCCTAAAGACAAGTAAGGTTAGTACAAGGCTATTAAGGCTTGCTATATTGTTTACAGCCTTGATAACCATCTATAAGGCTATATCCTTGTCGAGATCAAGAAGCTCTTTAAAGATAATTTAATATGCTTRACATAAGATAGCATAATAATGTTYAACTTTTYCAATTGACYAGTRTRCCTTTACAAGTACACACTTARTRAAGACCYTTATCATARTAGCTAAGTACTTGAAATCCTTGTTGATAAAGCTCTTACCAACGTYATRAGTAACYAATTCAGGAGGTYYAAGGTAAGTATYAATCYAACAAGTYTRTAAAGTGTCCTAAATRTGTTTTGCAGAGATATTCTRTARYYATCGRGCAGCTTRGAAGCYTGTAACTTYRTCGACRATATRTAAAACAAGCTTGTTATCGATATACATAATGTYAACCAAAATTGYATAGTTAAATTCAACATYRTCTCGAAGGRTAAACTTGAATCTGCCARGTGATTTGCTGTGTTTTTAGCAATARCCAYAGAATTRRRTAAGRTGTTARAGCACTTTATTRTYGACCTCRTRCCCTGAACACTCTAGAATTCTGCATAACCTTYCAACTGATRRGTRGCCAAAAYRAYGGTRTAAACAAYGTAATTCAACTTCRGTTARGTAGCATATATTACTATTGAAAGARTCYATCAAGAAGGTGTATAAGGAGTYATCCYATAGCCAAAACGYATGGYYAAAACRTCRAATTACAARYATCTCATCRTTARAGRTAACAAGCTTGTTTTTGAYGTTATTRTAATAGATGCYTAAACGATCYATATCAGCTAGTAAAAGCAAAAATGAGRTGTYTACATTGAYRACATGGAATTRGACCTTGCCAAAAGGRGTRTAAACGTYAATTGAACYAATTGAGCTTGTARTRCYTATTYCAAACTGTACARATATACTGCCTTTTGTARATTCATYAATTAAAAYAGTATTRTCAAGGTTCTGGTAGGCAATATACTGATTGTAACCARCTRTARACTTCYTTRACGYACTTRTGTYGATCATAATACYATARAACATCTCTGATGTATACTTAAARGTRRYAATARTATTGTATRYAAAGRGGTCCTTTTCATTATRGTCTACARYAGTATGTTAAGCTGTAAGTRCATGTTCAAAGGYRYRATTAACAAGGAATGYTGAAGCTTTAATTGCATTTGYTGAATTRACAATACTRATARARGTGATRTAGCTTTTGATARGCTCTTGTATAGAAGTAAAGCCTTGATCTTYGTYAYTCTCARCARTTACCATAARTGCCTCAAGGTCTTCAAAGTCTTCRAGGTCTTCRAGATCATYAAGGTCATCATCATCAAGGTYTATAACTTCTTCACCTTYAAACTYAATAARATATTRRCGAAATTTCTTGTTRAATCRTTGATYRAACTGCTTCTTAAAGTRGCTTTTCRACTYCTCATACTCTTTCTCAGTRTARTTGTATAAYATACAACCTTCTTTCTTAYATACAAAATARTGTTTCTTGTTGAAYTGTCTTCTTRGCYRGTTATTCTAGGTAAAAGGACAACRACCTTGYCTATGATAACRRYGATCTGTAAAGAAGGYAYTRGTTTAGATAATAYTGTTTGCCTTCTCTCATGTTATAATTGATGAAYRYAAGTCGTTGAGTAGGCTAGCAATAGTTGGTAATAGCTTAAAACAAGCATATTGACAGGCTAGTACATCTTAACAAGCAATAATCARCTTGTTGTAGATGAAGGTGTCATTCTGTAAGGTAAGGTCTAAGCTATGTTGAAGATGTCATARCTTACTCARGAGTARYTAAAGGCATTYARAGGTTRGTTTRCCTTCGTTTCAGGTTATAATTAACTTRAGGTTCACTTCATTCCACTTTRACARTAYACTTCTCTTGTATTCAARGCCTTCAAAGTAATCAYRGACCTTAAYACAYAACTCTTYGAAAGATGAAGTARCCAAAGTATTATTAGCRTAGAAGAAGTCTAAGGCTARGCCTTTCARCATGCTAGGAAAGGCTTTTGCCCAGGCTTGTTGTAATAYATCAGCCCTTCTACAAATATCRYGAAAAATARTGAGTTTAAAGTCAAAGTTGTCTTTGTCACCATTGTACTTRCCTTCTTYAGTGTACATCTTTGCYARGTTTGCAARCTCCTTCCTATGCCCTWRTRCYTRATRTARTGGTAGAGAAGGCCTAATTTGYAGAAGAGTATTCCTTGCTTRTAGYAAAGRTGGTATACTYAAGCRTRAAWRGGTATTCTCTGCYTRTAACARAGRTAATAACCTYRAAYGTRTAAGTRTGTTCTYTRCTCATACTGGTAATAGTATACTCRAAYGTAAAARGGTCTCTTGCTRAGTYTAAGCTTTAAAAGCTCYTAGARYGTTGTATATTTCTTCTTCATCTTCCCTTGAAGTGTTGATYGRAAGTARCTTTYTAYTACTAAGTCTGTAGTTRATCAYATTTGAGAAGGTTYRACTATACTTTTGAATATATTCGTTAATCTCATCRTCAGTCYATTCTRCARGTTCTTCCTTTTTCAGTATTTYAGCCATTGTATRTRRCATTRGCRTTCTRTYRCTTYTAATCCATATTYCTYGTGCTYRTAAGAATATTCAGAAGGTTTTTAAGGTGTTRGTARTAACTYTTGYAAARGAAGCTTYTGTRAAGTTRTRAAAGTCTTCTTTGAAAGCTTTTTAYARGTTATAATCAGTCTATTCCTCATCCTTGTACTTGTATTGTTTAGATTTRACATATYCATCAAGCTYTGCARTAGTTGYAATRGATGGATTAAAGGYAAAATCAACGAATTGATCTCYAGAACCTTCTTCCCCTRAGTTGTCTGCTATCTTRAGTCTTAGATCTTCCTTTTCCCTRGTACTAAGCARGGACAGAGTTTGCCTYACARTGAYYRTRAGATCAAAGCTARAAACAAGTCTGAGGGATRYACYCTTRRACAGTTTCAGCTTRYTACTTRGARGGTTTRTRATCACCTAAAYYGTTTACTCTTCCYCGGCTYAGATCCTTRTRCTRTAAGCCTTRTAAAAGTTAAARGTRTTRAAGTYGAAAGTRCTGAAGRTGTTAAAGTAAGGAGAAGTTAAAGTAGAAGGAAGTYRAAGATRYTGNAAAGTGCTTAAGRTGYTGAAGTAAAAAGAAATTGAATTAAGRGRAAGTCAGAGTAAGARAAAGCTGAAAGGTRCTTAAGTARGNGGAAGYTAAAATARAGGAAAGTTGAARATRCTGAAGGTRTTRAAGKTRCTGAAGTAAAAGTARANTNAAAGGAAGTTAATRCTTTAATAAAAAGAATTCGAAAGTRATAAAGTAAGRGGTTTTRAGAATAAARGGTTARGAATACTAAGAGTACAAAAGYTRAAGRTRTTAYAGTTRTAAGCTGACTTYACTCTTGATTGCCAACTATACACTTTRTATATRYAAGYTAAAGTRACAATGAGCARTAAGYTATGYTATACAAAGTGGAAAAGATAYRTTGAAAYAYRGAAAGTTRTCTCAATGAACRRTAAAGTRCTTTAGAGAACAGGAAAGTGCTTCAAAGGACAGGAAAGTGTTTTAGTAAGCGGTAGAATGCTTTAGGAGGGATAAATTATGTTGAGGAGGGTAGAAGAACATGCTAAGTAATTATGAAGGCGTAGAAGGAAGCTGGTTAGAGGAAGTGCAAACGGATGGATTTTGTTAAGAAGATGCCAGCTGGAGGTTCAAGAGTGTATAGAAATTGTAGAAGAAGGTGTAATGAGCGAGAATTGAAGGATTAAAGGTTGAGGAGGTTGTAAAGGTAAAAACCAGTGGTTCTGTATGCAAATTGACTGTATGTTACTGACATAAGTCTGTGTTTTCGGAGTCAAAAGGACAGGCCTTGAAGGTATTCGATAGCTTGATCAAGTTGTTCTTTAGTGAAAAAGACCAGAGATCAAAGGTCTTAAAACCTACTCTTAGCAAAGGTTTACCGTAAGTGAAATTGCTCTTTGGACCAGAGTCATCAAAGTAGCACAAATCACATAAGCTAACCTCCCTCTTCAGAGTGATAAACCGTATGTTCTGTCTGATCTGTAAGATCTAACTGATCAGTGTTGGTTCACCTCTACGGTGAACGTACATCTCCAATATATGGAGGTAATACATGTTGATATGGTAGTTGATTGTTGTTAACTATAGGTAAGTTTGTACTGTGGTAGTTATATGGGGAGTACTGCCATGCAGTACTACCCTCCTCTACCGCAACCGAACTAGCCTTATCTTATCTACATATGCACCTAATCTACACGTGATTCTAGCCTACATGTGACCATGCCAACAATATGTATAACAGCTTTAATATAAGTGTTATTTATGATTTACTACTAAATTCAGATATTCTTATATAAAAA